>CAUJRU010001612.1:0-130904 GCA_963277665.1 Viscum album
TATTGGAATTAAAAGTGCAATTGGAGGATCTTGAAAGAATTGATTTAATTCGGCCAAGAAAGTCTCTTTTGGAAGAATTAGTTTTGATTATGAGGAAAGAATATTAAACCTTAAGGTCATGGGTGGATTATTATAAGTTGATCCATGTTATAATAAAGAACTAGTATCCACTTCCACACATTAATGATTTGTTCGATAAGTTAAGGGAATTTTTATCTTTCAATAAGATTGAATTCTTATGGGGATATCCCAAATTTCTAGTTCTAAAGGAGGATTTCCCAATGATAGCATTCAAAAATAGATATAGATATTAGGAAATACATGTTAATGCCTTTCAACCATATGCATGCACCAATGGTATTTATGGAATTGATGAATCAGATATTATAGTGATATATTGTTTTTTTGTTGTAGAATTTGTGGACATCATTCAACTATAATCAAGGATAAGGGATAAACAAGATAAACATGTTGTGACACTGTTGGAAATATAGAGAGAACATTTTTAAAATTCAAAATTATCAAATTTTAATTTTTTTTCATGAAGTGTGCTTTATTGGCATTGTAGTTTTTAAAATATATGTTTTACTATATCCAAAAATGATAAAAGATGTTATCCCTTGGAAACCTCCAATGAATATAATTGATATATAGTGTTATCTTGGCCTAACTAGTTATGATCATCACATTATGCATAAATATTCAAGGCTAGAGTCACATATAAGAGAATTTAAAAATATGATGGTTCCAAGTAAATATAGTGATGGATTATATTAATCTTTTCAAGGGATTATTACTCTCCTTACATCAACACTGATCTTGAATTCACTAGAATTAGGACATGTCTATGTGGTTTATTTTGATGCTTTATGATCTGGGTTGGGGTGTGTTCTCATGCAAGGAGACCATGTTTTTTCAAATCGATCAAAGAAGTTGATATTTAATGAGAATAAATACAGTATAAATTATTTGGAGTTTTTTCAGCTACATAGGCATTAGCATCATGGCATTAGTACCTCTTTGTTGAGAAATGTTTTTCCTTCACAGATCCTAAGAGCTTGATATATATTGTATAACAAATGGGACTTAATATGAGGAAACAAATCTGGATGGAGTGTCTCCAAATGTTCGATAATGACTAGATTTATAAACTATGTAAAAGAAATTCCTTGGTCGAATCATTATGAACAAATTAATATGCTCACATAGAAAAAGAAATATCATATGAGTGGAAGTTAATGTCAGTCATATCATACATGCATGTGGAATTTAAACATCAGCATGATGTTGTAGTTTCTGTTTAGTAGGTGTGATTCCTGATTTGGTAAGGTTGATGAAAGAGTCAAATAAATCCAACATATAATGTGTTTTTATTAGGTCAAAACTCAATTGTGGGTCCACCATTGAGTGTTGAATACTAGATGAGTTCTCAGTTTTGTGGTTTCAAGATCAATTGTTTTTACCTATGACTTATCAGAAAAAACACCTTCATTCTAACTACCATTTAATATGGGTGGTTGATCTTGGAATAAAAAATATCTATAAATCATTGAAAGAACAATTTTTGTGGTTAATCATGAAATGGATGGTATATTAGTTTGATTCTAAATGCAAAACTTGTTAGTAATTTAATGAATATAATCAATGACCACTAGGTATGATATAATCATTACCTACTTTAGTGTTGATATGGGATCTTATAGATATGGATTTCATAAAAGGTATCCCAAGAATCTTTCATAATCATGATTCTATATGAGTTATTATGGATTTAATGAGGATGTCTTATCATTTCATCCATATTCATGAAAATCATACTGTGGTGGAAATTTCCAAAACATTTATTTAATAATTGGTAAAGAGGCATGGTAAATTAGTTTCGATTGTATCAACATGGATTCGATGTTCATGCCTCGTTTTTTGGAAAATCCTTACCAAAATATCTTTTGATTAAGTTTAATATTAGTATGGAATGTCATCCTCATATGGACAAGAAATCCCAAAGGATGATATAATTGTTAGAGGACATGTTTCTGGCTTGTGTAATGGATTATGTTGGATCATTGGAAGATCATGTGCCATTGATGGAGTTATCATATAACAAAAAATATCAATCCTCTATACATATGGCTCCAAATGAAGTAGTATATGGTAATCCATTTTATTCTCCTCTCTTTTAGGTGGAAGACTTCACTCGTTGGATTGAGTCATGTTCAAGTGATAATGGAGAAGATTGATTTGATCAAAAAAGGACGGAGACAACTCAGTGATGTTATAAAACATATGTATATCATCATCATTGTATTTTGGTATAAGCAGTTAGTGATCTTGTGTTCTTAAAGATCTATTCATATCTTCGACATCAACGTTATGGGAAGGTGTCCAAACAATCTCCTTGATACATATTCCATTTTTGGATACATGATTGGATTGGTGAGGTAGCATGTAAATTGGCATCACTACCATTGTTCAATGGAGTACACAGTGTGATCTAGGTATCACAATTGAAAAGTATTATCCAGATTCTAACCATATTATCAGATGGGATAACTTTGACCTAGGGCTGGATACTTCATTGGTACATATCTCACTGTAGGTAATGGACCGTAAGGAGAAATCCTTATCTAAAAAAAATAATTAGTCTACTGTGGGTTTTTTGAAAAGGCGGTTAGATATTAGAAGATACATGGGAACATGAAAATGATATGAAAGATAAATTGTGATAACTCTATAAAAACACTTAATGTTTTCTAATTTATAGTGATGGAGAGACTAGTGGTGGGGAGAATGTAGTTTCGTCGGTTTCAATTTATTCTGTCTTTAATTATTCTTTTTTATGTATATAATGTATATGGGTGTTATTTGGGAGTGTTTGGATTAATTTTGGTGAGTTTATTTGAGGTTTTTTCATATGCCCGGTTGGTTCATGGTTTGGGTACACTTGTTAGAAACTATACATAGGGAGACATGGGAGAGAGGAATGGTGCATGATTGGCACACTATATTCTTAACAATTCTGTCCAATAAGGATAAATATTTCAAATGATTATACAAAGTTTTTCCTTAAGGCATTGGATAACAAAAAATTAATGTATGGATGGCCTAAATATCCAAATAAACATTGTGTTGTTGAAAATAGGATCCTTAAAAAGTGGATTGTGGTTGGATTATGGTTTTAATCCCTCGTTATTCAATCTATAAGGCCCTAAATATGGTTTGTTTCTCTATCGATGGGCATGGGGGGTTGTTCCATTAATATTTAGGGGATCCAATGTCATTCCATGGTGATTTTAATCTGATTCCTCATGGTAAGTATTCATTCTTTGTCATTCTCTTTGTTTCTGGAAGATATAAATCACCCTCTCACTTGGGATCTTTGATCTACTTTTGTTGTGGATAGATCCATTGTATTTGATGGTATATATTTTTATATTTTTTCTTATTGTTGATAGTGGAAGTGATCATAGAGGTTTTCTTATTGTATCAACCCATTCTAGTAACATTTTTCTTTTCATTTATTAATTTTTATAAAACTCTTGATGTAGGTAGCTTCCGTCTTAACTCATATCTTTTAGAAAATGAATTCTTTTTTTCAAATTTGTTTCATTGATTGAAATTGATCATTTATTCCCTAGGAAATAATTCTTGAAATCCTACTGAGTGATTGTTTGTGGGAATTGGGAAATTATCGGGTTATTGGAAAGTGTTTTTGATAACATCATTTCGAAATGTTGATTTTAAAATAATTCTTGGATTCTATACATGGAATAAAAACCCAACAAAAATAATTATTTTATATTGATTGGTTTGAATAGACAAGGATTTTATTAGTTGTAATTGTAGTATGGAATGTTTTCATTTGCATTGGGACGGATAAGGGTGTGAATTACCCCCATCAATAGGTATGGATATGGGTGTGAAGTAACCCTGTCATATCGGTACACTACGTTACAACTTAGTGGAAGTATGAATCACCACTCATGAGTATAATGAGTACCATGGTTTTCATGAATGATTGGATCTATGGTTATATAAGAAGGATTGTGTTAATCCACAATAGAATTTAATATGATTAATGATCTAGTTATTTTCTTTCCTTGAGAAAATGTATACAATGTATTTAGTTTGTATTTGGATATATGATATTTTAGAATTTTTTTCTATAATTGTTTTTTTATAATTGTATCTAAAATATTATATAATAGTGGTATGAGTAGGGAACTGATTGGGGAAATTCTTATGAGTTTTAGTACTCCAACTACTTTGGTACTTTGGGTATTTTGTAGATGTAATCTTCTAGGACATGGGAAGTGGTAAATTATCACATGTCTTTAGCACTACTTCATAACACATGATCATTTGGTGATTTTGGAGCATAGATCTTGTAGGGAAAATATTCTTATGGTGGTCTTGTTGTTTTATTAGTTTGTCATCCACTATTTATAGTGATATTGCAGTATGACTATTTGGTACATGATTTTATACTAATTTTCATATATTAAATGATGAGTGGCATTCCGTTTTATCAATAATCATATATTGGTTGATTGTATATCTCTTTTTCATTTAGCGGTTTATTCATGAAGGGTAAATATTCCACCGTGTGTATTGAAACCCGTCATCATATATTAATATCAATTAGCGTTATAGGGATTTAACATAAGGACATGTAACACCCTACCACCCTCTAATGAAAATGAGATGGGGCTGGTAGTTACATTCATGATCATGGCGTGAGGTATATTTTTCTTCATTCAAAATTCATTATATTATTGAATGATATTGTATGTTATAGTTTAATGTCATCTATTGAATACTACCATATCATCTCTTCATCAATGAATGAAACATCCTATCATTGATGCATAGAGAATCCAACTATTGAATAATAGGATATGCCAATGTATAATGTTCTTTAGTTATAACTTCTAAGAGTAAGACACTATGAATATATTGTGAGGGTATTATGTCATATGATGCCTCTCTATTTGAGTTAGTGTCGGAATCATGTGATTGGTTTAGAAGAATTTCTTGAGGAATGGTTTGACTAAAGGTTCTCATTTAATCCATGATACGAACCTAAACAGATGATATGTTATAGTTAACAAGAGGTTAGGTTGGCTATATGTGTATCAAGGACTGTAAGGGGGTATATATGATTAGGGTATTCTTGGGGAGGATGTTGGGAGTGCATAGGGGTACAAGCTAAAATGTTCTCAACCTAGCTAGAAAATTTCATGGTGAGACTCTACATTTTTAATTAGGGACTAGGATAGTAGTTATTGGATAGGGCCAGTTGACAGAGACCTCATACCAAAATAGATTCCAAGCAGGGGTGCATGGGCACAAACTCCATGCTATGGACATGTAGTCACACGCATGGACACATTACATGAAATACCTGACCACATGGAACTATTTCATTGATGAATGTGTATCTCAGTACTCTTCCATGCAATAATGGGTTTTTAAAATCATTTTCAGGTATGAATTGATTGATCAACACTATTTCTCATATGAAGGAGGCTGACATGAGGCATTACAGTCTATTATGATTTAGTAAACCAGGTTCCATGAATCATTGACGTCGAATTATTTTTGGGTGTATGAAATGGGTTCTAAAACATGGTGTTCAACATAAAAGAATGCCATAGGTATTTTAATAAGGGGGAACCCATGATTTTAGCCTTGTTATCAAGGTTGAGGTTGTATGAAATATTATGTATTTCATGAAATTTTAGGGGTGTGCATGAGAGGAATCTTTTCATGGAACTAACTTTGGTTGAAATAGGTTGGGTGAGGATAACATAATTATGGGACCACTCTTGGGTGGACACACAATGAACCTATCATGAATTTTCACTACATAATGGATTTTATGATTTTGTGATTTCACATAAGATCTTTATTACTCGCAATATATAAATATTTCAACTTCAAGAGAATAACTAGAATGAATGGGGTGGTGTTCTACTTCTATCCCAAATTAATTGTGGTTGGCACAAAATATATATTTGAAAATAAATTTCTAATTTTATTTTATATGGAGGATGAGAATTCCTGGTGTGGTTTTAAATCATATTTGACATGAATGATGGTTCCATGATGTGATTTTATGCTAGATTCCATTCACAAGATCAAAAGTTCATTCATTTTCATGAAAATTTCTATTATACGTGATGTCCAGCTCACATGAGCAAGGGACATCACAATTTGATTTCATATTTGGAGTGAAATACGGTTGTGTGATGGGATTTCATGCATGATTCGATTATTTTAGGAAAATATTCATTCTTTCTGGCATGGTACTTGGGTTCATGTTCGGATTTATGTGAATTAGAAAAAATTCACATTTCCTTTTGCATGAAATTTATTCTTTGACCATGAAGGTCTTGCATTATATTTTTCAAACATTATGGAAACTCATTATTTTTTTAATGGAATAAACCTACGTAGACATTTTCTCTAGTCTGATTTCAAATTAAAATAATTTTATATCATTAACCACCTTGGGTTTCCATGACTAATAAAATTGAATCCTGATAAATTAGCTACACTCTTAGATCATGTTTGAAATAATTAAGTGTAATGTTTCAACGTTTTTTGTGAGAATAGAAATCTAATAAATTTATATTAATTAATTAAATTTCATTTTGATTGTATTGGTTCAATGGAAATTGACGGTCTCAGTCAGTGGAGTTGAGGTGATTTTGACCATCAAGACTAAGAAAACATGTTCATCATCCTAGGGGAATGTTCTAGAATATGTGGGAAAATGATAACCACTAGGTTAAGGAAACATGGTTTGTCAGGATTAAGGTGCAGAGGTTACTCAGATGAGGGAATGGAACATGGGTCCTTGAATGTTATTTTCTATTTGAATTTAGTGATGTGGTCACAAGGGAATGAAATTATAAATGATTTTTCATAGTTTATGTTTATGATTTCCTCTCACCATTGTTTTTTGACGCATTTTTGGTGTTGTGATCACATAGATTGTAATCAATTGTGGTGGTGGGGACCACTCATTGTGAATAGAGGCCTCCATAGATATTGCTTCTTAGAGGGCGATGTTTACCTATTTTTATGCTAGAGGTGATCACCATTGAAATCTATGGTTGATTTTGATAGAACATTGTGATATGTTTTACACCATAAATTGGGGGATATGGTTCATTGTTATAAATAAAATTTATTTGATGTGATTATTGGAGGAAGGAAATTTTTTTCGTAATTAATTTTTTATGTGGAACTAACTATGATTTATTCTATGTTGGAGGATTGATATCATCATACATAGGGATGTCAGATTGATGAGATGATGTTCAATTTACAAATTGTGGTATGAGGGAAATGTGATAGAGTATTGGGAGTGCCATGGGGTTTTAGTAACACTATTTAAGCCTTGATGATCCTGATACCAATCTATGTGTGGAACCTAGGGTTTCACATAGTATGATATTCTTTTTGGGAATACTGGGTTTTATTCCACGGGTCCTTATAATTTGAAATATACAATTAAAATAATATTGGATATTTAAAATATATGTTTTATAGTATGAAATTAATGATCATCCAACATTTTATGATGTAGTTAAATGATTATATTTGGTTTTTTAACAAGGGATGGGGGTTAATTATTATTATTTTGTTTGTTTCCTTTTATTATATTTTTTATAAAATTACGGATATAAGATACGAAAATGTTGGTGGTTTTCAACTTTGTTCACTCAGACGTCCCACAAGGGAACCTTAGGTTGCCAAAATACATTATTATTTTGAGATTTGTTAAGTGTTAATTATATTTATCTACACCATAATAATTAGTTTTCTACTATATTATCATCAGTTGGAAGGTAGGGGACCAGGTGATTCTTTTGTATCATGTTGGAAATTCATATGGGTTTTATATGTATATGTTTAAACGTATGGTTGTCCACGAGTAAAATTTATAATATTTTGTGTTCGATCTAGTTCTTATTTATCTATTAATGGTATGGTCACTTTTATATTAATTATTATTACGGATGTTTATTATGTTTTAGCTATATTTATTATCTCACATACACTATGTTTTGTTCTATAATCCACAATTTTATATACATATAGACTATTATTATCATCACTTGAGGGTATAATCTCCCGACTATATTCTCATATTACTCTCACATCAAGTCAATTTTTATTGTCATAAAAGAGGTCATTAATATGTCCTAATGAATAACGGTTCTGAAACACCATTTTAAATGGATTTCTGGTCAGGGCACTACCAATGGTACCAGAGGATAATCATTTACTTTTTGGTCTTATTATTCTAGATATGGTTGACCATAGACAAGGATATTATCAAGGTAGGTTATGAGCATGTTTTTATGTGAATGTGTACTCATTCACGTGGGGGGTATCATGTTTTTAGGTGTATGAAATATATGTAATGTTTTATTCTTTTATAATTAATTTGTTTTCACCTCGACTGATGTAATTGGGAGAGATGTTATGGGATTATTTGTATTTGACTCTTTGCCTTATATGGAAGGGGTGGATGGGATTATTTTTATTGAAGGAACATAGGGTGACAGGATATATTTATGTACAAATATATGATTTATCATAACATATAATATAAAATTATGGGTTGGGTATTTTAAATTGTTAATAAAGAATCTAAATATTATTTTCATGTATTGCCTTTTTTGCTACATTATACATAGCTATCCCATGTATGTGGTTCTAGGTGGGACATATATGTGATATATGTTTCTGAATCTATTAAGATATGGTAGGTATGATAAAAGGGGGTGAGTTATTTATTGTTTCATCAGATAATATAATATGTACTTTCATATATTGCATTTTTCGTGGCCTTCTAGTCAGCTACACTAGATTGATATTAATGATATGTGAATCTTGACTCTATTATGTGAAGGAAAGAGGCCATGTTGCTTGATTACATGTGATACATGCTCTGTTATAGGTAATATAGAGACCATCTAGAAAAAATATAAGAGGTAACTAACATTGTTATGGGTATGTACAATGCCATGTGGTTGGATGTCATGTGAAATTGTGGATTAAGGGGTTGAAAGGGTGATGAGATGTCACACCTGTTGCATATACACATATATGAGATGTATATATATGATTGTTATGGTAGTTTGACCATGGAATTTGGTCTCTAGTGTGATACCACCTACACTATATCTTATGGAGTTTTGGGATCAAGGAGATATCGTGGTCCTTGAGAGAACGTGTTACGAGGACACTAAGGATTAGGATGAGGACCCAGAGGGATGAGATGGTCTTGAGCCATAGGTATGGACTTCAGAATATGTTTTTGACCCAAAAAAAATTGTTGGTTTGGGGCCATGGATAGATATGTATCATACACCGAGATTGGTTTATGTTATATTGGGCATTGATAGTGGATCCCATGGAGCAGAGCCATCGATGGACTATCTGACCTATGAGTTCTGGTATTAACAACTACCACAAATAAATGAACAAGACTATGTAGGTTCAGACTATATTTGACCAAATTGATACTCCTATATATTTATGGGTGAAAATTTATACATATATTATAAGAGGACTATCAATGAGTAGGTAGGGTGAAATGGTTCGGGAAGGATTACTTGAGGTACTTGTGTGGAAGGATTTTAAATCTAGGCTCATTGAGAAGATTTTTTCTAAGATATTGAAGATGGAACAAACATTTGAGTTCACAATTTTTTTATCATGGAGACACATCCATTGTGTATTATGAATAAACCATCATAGCCCTATCCCAATTATCACCATCTATAGTGAGGGATGGAATTACTCGGGTAGGGCTTTTAAGGATTCCATGAACCATCCATTAGGTTTTAGGTGAATATATTTATACTATCCTCATTATCAGAGTTCTTGAAATATTTTATTATATCTAAGGGAAACTTGATCGATGTTTCACCATTCGATCCGGTTGATGGTATCAAGTGAGCAAAGCGGTGATGCTTCTAGTAGATAGTAGTGGACCACATGATTCAATAGAAAATTCATTCTAGAGACTCTAGTAGGACACCTTAGAGTGGTTCATCAATATTGTTCTACTAGTGTTGGTAGTTGGTCAATGTTTGATCCCAGTTTGATTTCATTATAATGGGGTTTCGGGCATGGAACTATATGGGATATCTATAATGGTTATGTAGGAGGTATTCTCAAACAACCGACATCTAGGGATGGGGTCATAGAATGGGATATATCATAGTATAGATAGAGGTACAATGATCTAGTATCTTAGATTTTTCTACATGTGGAGGTCGTGCGGTTGAGAGAGAGACCAAGAAATGGGGTATGCTGCTAGTAGCTGGTGTTGTACTATTCGGAGGTTAGACATTGGATAAACATGAATTTTGTTAGGTGCATGCCACTAATCTAACAGGTTCACACCAGGTGGGATATGAAAAAAGTTATAGGTATTCCGTGATCGTGGCATGAACATTTGTTTATTGACATGTTCATTAACAAGACAATTAGTTTTAAATGATTTTATTAGTTATAACAAGACATTGGTTAGTATGTCAAAATATTATATTATTAATGATATTTATATATATATATGAGGTACGTATACAAATGAATATATTGTGGGAATTATGTATAATGCATGGTGTTTATGAGGTGCGTATGAATATAGAAAATTTATTGAAATTCATACATATATATATATATATATATATATATGATGAAGGGTAACAACTCTACAACATTTATGATGGATGATTTAGGGAATCTAAGGATATTTAGGATATTATGGGGGTCACAAATGAAATTTGTAATGAATGGTCATCCAATGAGATGTGTGGAATTATAGAGATCAGGTATAAATAATGATTAAATTTAGTAGCTAATGAGTGTAGAAATTATTTTATATCAACGGTTTATGTTTATCTATAGGGATGGTCAGGGAAACCATCAGGATATTTTTTTATGAATCATTAAGTTAGGTAAATTTTATATCGTGGATGTCTATAATGGGTTATGGCGGCTGTTTTATGGAATAGTTTGGTGAGGAGTAATATTATTATATGGGTATTTTTGTTACCATGTTTCCATGATACATCATTTCTTGGAGTTTGTAAATTGTACGACGGTGAGATTAGAATGTCTCTAGTTTTTTGAATGGGGTTTTTAGGTGTAATATTGTACCTTTTGATCTTTTTCGGATTGGTGGTTGAGAAAATATGTATTCTATTGCTTAAAAATTCATTCAGAGTGTTTCTTGATATATGTAATTTTTTCCAGCAATGGATTATGGTAATAGAGAATTATTGAATGTTTGGGAGAACATGGGTGGAAGGAATCATGGTCTGGGAAATTGAAAACAACTCTATCTCGAAATGAACACCATTTTTCATTCAATAAACTAGAATGTTAGTTTCAAAATGACGTGTAAGGTATTGGGTGGAATACCTGAGGAATTCAACATGTGAAACTGGTTTATACATCGTGAACCTAATAAAAAATTTTGAATTTTACACATTGTGAAACTTGTATGGTGTGTTTTCTTATCATGTCAACAAGGCGATGATCCACCCCCCTCTTATCTTCATGCACTGTGGTCTCGGTGATTAGCGGTCTCACAACTCCTCCCCCTCCCTCAAAGAGGTATCATTGGACCTTCCCCTTTAAATACCAAATCTGATCAATGTTTATTATGTTTGATGAATATAAGTAATTCCTTTAATCAAGTTTATTCTCATTATCATTTATCTTTTAATAAACAATTTGAAATTTGAGTGCTATATTTTTCCATATTTGCATTTTTTTGTCTCAAAATATGATTTATATTGATACTAATTGAATTAGAGGATGATAATCAATGAGTGAGCATTAAAGAGTCTAAGAAGGGCCGTTCTTGTATGTCTCATATGTTTATGGGTGTTTTGGGGTGTTACTGAAAAATTCACATTGGGTTATTTGAGTAACACCACTGTTTAATTTACTCTTTCCATAAAATTGATTAATTGTTGTTATTGTATGTCATTGTGGTACTATACCATATTTATACAATATAATATTGTAAAGGGTGCTATTTCCAACCATGAAGGGTCGGACGGTTGTGAAATTTAAATTAATTAAATTTCCTTCTGATTTAATCAGTTACATGGAAACATATTGGGAAAGTCCAGACGATTTGAGGTGATGTTGATCACCAGTTCTGAGTTGAATAGTCATCATGAATAGGACATGTCCTGTGATACATGGGGTGATGATGATCACCAAATTTAGGTGACATAGTTCCTCGGGATTTAGTGGTTGAGGTTATGAGGATGAGGTATTGGGCCATGGGATTCTGGATGGCGTTGACCATAATGAATCGCTGACATGGTTTTAGTGGCATACATTTCCAAATAGAATGTCTTAGGTTATGATAGTGATTTCCTCTCACCATAAAATGACAATGTTTCATTGGAGTTGTGAGAAAATAGATAAGACCTAATTGACATGTTGTTTGACCACTCATTTTGGGAAGAGACCATCATATATATTATGTATTATGAGATTTTGATGAACGTAAATTATGTTGGAGGTGATATATAATGAAATATATTGTTTATAGTGAAAAAACATCTATAGATTGTTTTGAAACAACCATTTGGGGGTTGAAGGTCAATTTTATACTTGATTCAAATGGGGCAGGATTATTCAAGGAATGGTATCATAGTTCCACAAGGAAATTGGCTGTTGAGATAATGATGATTTATTATATATTAGGGGATGTGAATCAATTTTTATTGGTAAGGTATTCTATATTTCTAATATTTTCATTCTTAATGGTGGTCTAAGGGGACTAGGACATATTTTTATGCATTCCATATGTACTTAGATACATGATTGAAGAATCATGGTATTATTGAATGTTTTATGGTAGAACATGAGGGTTCATATGGTATTATATTATTAATGGAATTCATAAGAATTACACCATAGGTCCCCCCACTAAATATATATATATATTTATAAACAATGTTATTATAAAAAAATAATTTGAGGGTATCTATTCTGATACATACCATTACTCCACAATGAATGAAAATACATCCTTGTCACACTTGATCATAAGTGATTGTGGTTAATTGTTAAATGTGTGTGCACTAGACTTTTGTTATATTTTTCATACCCTATATACTTTTTTATTTTAGGGAGTAACTTGTTGGTCGTGTCCTACTTATTTTATCATCAAAACCTAGATGGTGCCATTAAGAGGCATGTAGACATTATGGTCATGAGATCAGGTAAGGATTGAGGCTCTTGATATAGACCTTATAAATCAATGTTGTACTGATTTGGGATTTTTTTGAAGGTAGTAAACCATATTGGTCTTCTGTATAGCTATGGAACTTATTTTGTGTTAAAATATTTATATATATATTTATATATTTATATATATATTTGTGTGTGTGTACTCTAATTGTTTACCACTATAGTCCATGTTTATTTATTTTGTTTGAATTTGGTTATAATATCCTACATATTTTATGGTTGATTTTGATTATTTTTTGTTTCTTATTTTTATTATACATAAACTATATTTATTCTGTTGATTTTTTATTGTATAATTTCTTTTTATATGTTATATACATATATACCATTATTATTAACATCACTTGATTGTAATTTCTTATAGAAATCGACTAATCTGAACCTCACTACTAGATGGAATCAATTAGCTTATGACAAGGCATGAATACAGACTTCTATCCAACCAGTTTGGAGCATTATTTTAAGTGTAATTTTATAATGGGAACTACACATTTCAAGAACATTCGATGAATTATAAATATTTAAAATAATAAATTCAAAAGTTTTGGTCCTCATAAAAAATCCAAGTTTCATGTAATAAAGTATGGTTATAAAGAGAAATATATTGAAATGGTTATAATACCTCACAACACTAGGAGAATATTTTGAGTCAGTGTTCTAGGAGAATAGATTTAAAAAATTAGTGAAACTAATAAAAATTATTGGAAACCCAATTCAATGGAAAAATTTCCACATAAATAATCATCTAAATTTTGTTTCATGACAAATACTATCAACTCTCTCAAAATTATTTGATGTTTTAAAAAAGATAATAATATTAATTGAATGTCAAGGATCCTAAAAAATTTAAAACATAATTAAAAGCATCATAATAACTAAATGGGTTGACACTAACCCACACATAAATTATAAATAATTCATTTCAAGGAAAAAAGGAATAAAAGGGAAGAAATGATACAACTGAACTATATTTTACAAGGCTATATTTGAATTATGATCCTAGATACAGAAATTGAAAACCTATAAATCAATAATAAATCTAGATAATTAAAAAATTAAAAAAATTTGAAAAGGAAGAGGATATAATAGGTTTTATACCATCCATGTGGTGATAGGTTTTTATTCTCCCTAGTAATAAATTTAATGATTCATTACCCAAATCCCATGGTTGATGTGGTTTCTTTCCAATAAAATTCCATATATATTTTTTCCCAAAATCATTAAGTATATCATATAAGGATTGAACCCCAAATAATAAAAAAAATATTCCCATACCCCATAATATATGAACGTTAAAATTTGATGCATAGATAGGTAGGGAACAAAATATAGAGGAACACCATGTTTAGCCCATATGGAGGAGCGATGTTAACTAGATTTAAAAAATTTAGAATTGGATGTGAGTTATCTTCTCTATTTCATTCAAAATTTTATTATAAATTTATTTCATTTTTTTCCATTATTGTCATATACACCAATATATATCATGATTGGATCTTAAATTATATATTCAACACATGGAAATTATTTATCAATTTAATAAAGGTATTACATTCTTGGTATTGAATCAAAAATACATTTATAAAAGATATAATTACTTATTTTTATTTTAATTATATTCATGTTAAAATATTTTTCCTAAATTAATCATCCATTGAAAAAATTATATTCTAACTCTTTTTCCATAAATATAAGCTACATTGAATTTAAATATTAATGAGGGACCTAGATACTCATGTCTTTTATAAAAATATCCATTGTCTTATGGAAATGTACATATAATATGAGTATCATATTAAATATAATTTTTTCATTTCAATCCATATAAATTAATAAAATTCAACTTTATTTCCCATCAATGAAACCATATTTCATTATTTTTATAGAATATTAAAATTACCTTGAATTAAAATGTAATTTTGTCCCAGAGGATTATTCAATTCCCCTAATATAATAGTGTCACAAAATGTAAAAAAATTATTACAATTAAGATAATCACCAAAAAAGACGTTATTGTACTTCAAAATTAATTTCATGCAATTATAATCATCTCTTAGTTTTTTAAAAAGTCAATTTACTTTTATTTTTTATGAAAAACGAGTTTGTGTAATGTCTACCTCCCAAAAAGATGTTATAAAATTGATACACAAGGGATTTTGTGGAACCAAATTAAACTAAATTATTATTATCCTATGAATTTACTATATTTCTCACACCCTATAGATATTCATAATGATGTTGTATACACAAATTATCTTATTATTGTCATTGTTATAGTCTGACATCTGAAAAAGGTGTATAATAATATTAAAAAGGGGGTTTTGATTATTAAAATGAATTTAATATATAATATATATTAATGTATATTGAAATGAAAAATAAAATTACAGAAATATAAAAAATAAGTTTTCATAACAGATATTTTTCCCCAAGGTGTTCATAGGGACGTTATCATTATAAATAAAAATATGTATAAATGATTTATTCAATGTAGGGATAAATATAAATCACTATACATCATCTGATTATAATGGTATTTCCTTTCATCATGAAATCATCATGTATGAGTAATATCTTCAACAAAGATGTTTATTACAAAATCCACTTCTTGATTGAATCTTATATCAATGTGAACGAATATAAATGAATGATGAAGATTAATAATGTAGTAGAGGATGTGGGGAAACCACTCACTAAAATAATTTAATCCACTAAAATATTATTAGAATACATCTTAATAAAATTTTAGACAAAAATAGTTTCAAACACCACATTTCCCCCCTTAAACAACAAATAGGGTTATCTCTCCACAAACATGGAGATAAAATTAAAATAATGGAGCGATCACAATCTAGAAAAAAATATATGTATTAGAAAAGAGATAAACCAATATATTATTAACACGTAATGAAATATTATATTAAAAATACTCTATTTTTTCCTCTATTAAAATGTTTTTCCTTCATTATAAAAGAGGATTTGAAAATTTTAAAAAAATGGGGGTGAAGAATTTTTTCTCTAAAATTTGATCTCCCAATAATTAATTACAGATCAACAAAAAAAATATATTAATTGAGTAATATTGTCTTCATATATTTTGCTACTATAAATTATTCATGTAATCTCATGCATTTGGATCTTGATTGGACACTAGATGAAGCAATATGGATGATATATTCAATAAAAATAAACTATCCATGTGACTTTTCATATTCCAATACTCCGAAAAACTATTCCGTTTTTCCATTGAATGACGCCAAATAAGGAGGATACAAACCATTTAAGTGATCTGAAATGTTTATATAAACATCAATGGTGTATCTATTCCTCATAATATTCTGTATAATTCTATTTATGTTGAGGGTATTAGGATGAAATGGTATATATATTCAATATATCAAGGCTAATGATGTCAGTTTGTGTATGATTTTTAATAAATTCGATCCATCCCCACAATCTCATATATGATGTTAACATTCAATATCATTTAATTTACATACTCTATCCCAAGAATGGGTATTTCCCTAATATAATTATTTATAATTATATCAATAATGTTCTCTAGTACCACACATCAAATGGATTCCCTATGATAGTATATAAATAGTAATTATTATTATTGAACTCTACCAATGTAATGTGATACTCCAAGATACAACTAATGTAAATAACAATAGTTCCTATAATATCCTCTAATACCTAGATGGTCCATATTGTCTACCCCTTCATGTAGGGGAGGATGTCGATTTTAATGGAAAATTATGTCATTAAATAATCTTGGAAACACGTCTAAAAGTTTTAATTTAACCATGAATAAAAATCATAGAGGATTATTATGAATACACAATTATGTCAAATTACATCATTCATGTACTACATTCCCAATATAATAACATATATGTACATCGAAATGGAATGAAATTTTATTTACATATTAATTCAGTCAACAATCATAGTGTCAATTTCAAGGCCTCTAATTATTTTGGAAATCCCCATCACGAAATCCATCAGTATTCCACCCCACTACTATTTTGAGATATGAAAAAGGATGACTGAAAATTATAGAATCCTAAAGTATTCACTTTTCTTACTAGAATGTGGTGAACAAAATTGATCTTAGTAATGCTTCACCAAATACTATTTCACTAGATATATCATTTATGGTCCTTATAAATATTTTAAACGAATAGATGCACTACCAAGGGGAATGTATGAATCTCCCACAACAAATCAATATACGATGTGAACAAAACCACAATCCTTCCCTAAATAGTAATGGAATTATTACAAAATTTATTAAATCTAATTGGATCATCTATTTAAGATATCTGGTCACCAATGAACTCATAGATGATGTATCCTAAATGATCCTTTCTTAGACCGAAACTATGTTTTCAAATAATTACCTCCAAATAAAGATTATTTTTTCTCCTATCATCAACTGCAATCGATTATAATGAATTAAAATACTCTAATTCATAATATACCATGTAAGAATGAAGTTTCATACTAATGGAATATTCTACCACATTTCACAATTTCTATGTGTATTCTATCCCATAGTCATAGTAACATTATAATTTCAACCAATTGATCAGTCAAATACAGAAAAATCATTAGGTGAATATCAACATGATACTCTAGTGGTAGAAGTTAATAGTGAATCAATAGAACAAAATTTATTTCATCCATATATTCTATGTGAATAATTTTGATTCCAATTCCATGTCGTATATTGTATAATTATGATGGTGGGGTATGAACTTCATTTAAACATTAGTGATCATTTTATACCTCCACATCATCAATCAATTGAGAAATAGTCTATAGGTATCAAAAAATATCAAAATTCCTATATTTCCATATTTTATTCTAAAATGAAGATAATTTATTCTTCTTCTACTATATCTCTTCAATGAATCTCTTACACTACCCAATAAATTAAAATGAACACTGTTTTTATTTCAACAAATTAAAATGGGTTGTGATATTGGAGAAGACATCCTTAAACCTCTAAAAGTATCTAACCAATCCAAGGACACTATTAACCTCTAACCCCCTCTTTAATTTTTCCATTTGTGAAATGCATCAATCGTATCTAGATCAATAGTTACCATATTATTTGTGATGACATACCATAAAAAGTGAACCTCAGTAGTTCAATATAGTGAATTTGAGAGATTACCTTACAATGTGATCCTCGAGTGGACCAATGACCATAATAATGTACTCTTCATTATCATCATTATACAAAAACTATATGATAATTACATTGATAAGAAATTAACTTTTCTATGTATGTATGGAACATCTCGTTCATAAGAGCTGTGAACATTGTGTGGGAACTAGTACAAGAAAAAGGAATTAACAGGAACTAATAATATATATTGCATCCTTAAAATGTAATATATATAATATAATACCTATCAACTCTTAAATGGTGTTAGTATGACCTATGATTGATATTTTAACCCAATATCACAACATTCAAACAGTTGAAATTGTCATCAATTCTCAAGAATGGGTAATTGTTCTTGATAATTAACTAATTCAGGTGACGGCAATCTATTGAATTCCTCATTCACCCATCCACCATTTCAATAAAAAAATGAATACTCCTAGAGGGATATAATGGTTCTTATAATATCATTCTCATAAACTTATTACAATTTTATATTCATCTCCCAGAACATATCTTGGGATATCTGATATTCCACATAAGGTATCCGTTTTTCTTATTATTATAGTCAATTTAGATGTTGATCTACCATTAGGGAGGTAAACATATAATTTATTTGGTAAAATACATCCCTATAATCCTTAAACACTATATGTAAATGAACATTCATAAAAAATACTATTCCAAGGGTCATACTAAAAATGCAACTAGAGTATGTAATAACCTCCTTCCAATGTGCATAACCTCATCTAAAAACGATTCTCTATCTATAGTGAGGGTAAAACTCATCCTACCACTATTAAAAACATCAAGACATCCTATAGACATATTAATAATTAAAATATATAATAATAAGCTCTATCTAATTAGAGTTAGGTCATACTACTAGAAGAAATGTGAAATCATATACACTTTCACTATATGAGGGACAAGGGTTAAGGATGGGGATATAATAGATATTTTAATTATTAAACAAAAAAATTATATGGAATGAGTAAACTATGAACATTTATAATATAAATAAAACTAATGTTTTGAAGTCATGTGTTTTACCATTCATGAATCATGGAGCCTACAAATCATAATATTTGTCAAACTATAAATATCCTTCCCATTTTTGGCTGGTATTCGACAACCAGGGTTCATTATGGAACCTTAGCACTACCAAAATGACCATAATAAACACTATAAAAGGGAAATATCCATTACATCACTAAAATATACATTTTGGATTGAATGGAATCATCCAAATTTCATTCAAATACATCAAAACATAAATAATCTTAGTGAGGGAGGTGTCCCTCCTCCTTGAAATATCGAAGCCACATCACACATAAAAAAATGGGATATTTTAAAACCATGAATTTATAAGATAAAATATAGCTATGAAGACAATTATAAAACTAAGAGGTTACCCCAAATATGGTTGAAAACCAAAGAAATAACCTCTATTGTTTCACATGTTAATTTATAGTTGCTGGAATGAATTTCATTATAAGGATATCTATCCCATAAAAGAGCCACCACATCATGAATCTTAATGACCAGACCCTATGTATTCTATACTACTCTATGAATAATACTGATTCTTAGCATCATAATTTGATTAGTATAGTTCTACATAATCTAAAAACCAAATAAAAAGCTTTGATCCAATTGTCCCCTGCTTGTGTTTTTGGATCTCCATTAACAATGAGATGTTTCTATCACTATAACGAGCATAATGTTATATTCTTGAGTGTGTAATATTAATATACTATAGGACATATGAGCTACTCATAATGGAGAGGATCATATTCATTGAAAATAAGAGGTGGTTTCAATAACTTATCATTGGATGGATCTACTGATCTATTCTATCTTAAAGGAAACACCCCATGAAATGGTACATGAAGTGAGGTATCATCACACAATAGGTCAACATCATGAGCATGTCTCATAATACAATATATTTTTCACCACATAGAAAATTTATTATTTAAAATATATACCACAATCAAAGTTTATTATTTGGAATATTACTAAAGTGGGAAATATATGTCAAAAAAATCAATCCTATATGATTTATATACCATTTTCCTTTAATTACTGGTTCCTCAATATGTTTATTCAACAATAGTTTAATCATATTTTTGGGGAATGCATACTGCACCCACTACACTATCATAGGTTCTCAGGCCTATGAGTTAAATTTGAGAAACTCTAACATTGATTCCCAAAGAACCCAAAGACCCACAAAACATGTTTAAATCCCATTCATGGAATATGGAAAATCCACCATTAACAACACTTCATCATGAACCATCATACTAGATCACATCCTTGGCATGATGTAAGCTAATTTTAATACATTGATATTTAGTCAAATAGGCCTGAAACAATAAACTAGAACGGATTAGGCATATATCTAAAATTTTATTTTATATCCTAATGTACCATTACTCACACAGAAAAAATTATCTACTAAATGATTCTAGGATATAATAAAAACCGAAAAATTTATAGCGTAATGAAATAATTAAACTACCTCTAGGAAATACATAAAAGTATGGGAATTTAAAATAAATTATATAAGAAGGAAAAATAAATACCCAATAAGAAATTAAGTCCCTGTATGAAAACCAATGGATAAAAAATTTACCTCCCAAATATTTCATATTATGTTATCTCTATGAAGTAATTTATTGGTTTAAATTTCACACAACACCGACTTCGCTTGTGCTATATGCTAGATTGAGTTTTTGGGAAACAACACATTAGTATTATAATTTTTAAAACGATATATTTATTTATAAAATAAATATGTTAATATGAATCCAAAAAATAAAGAAAAAGTTTAATTTATAATTTTTTTACAAGAAGAAAGCATATTTATAATTAAATATATAAGTTTTGATAAAATAGTTGTATATTTTGAAAAACTATTTTCTTAAAATGAATAATTTTTATATCCTTTTAAGAATAATAATAAAATTAATTTTAGTAACTCCTAAAAATGAATTTTTTAAAATAGACATCATTTTTTAATTCATAATATCAAAATTAGATTAAGGTTATTTTTTGTTAATTTTATGAAAACTTTCATATTTTGATGAATAGAGAAAAATTCTAATTTTTAATTAAAAACATCTTTTTTAAACAAAATAATTTAGTGTGTAAAATTATAAAATTTTGAGGTTTTATAGTTTGATTAGATTATATTTATATAATTTAATATAATTTAGGACATTGTATGTAATTTCACATTAAAATTGTACATAAACATATGTCAATATTTTGATAGTTTTAACTTCTTATAAACCCGCTTTTTGGTTTTGAAAATAGGAATTAATTTTAAATTAATTTCAACAAATTATGTGTTTTTAATTTTGAATTTTATTTCCATATTTGTAATAAGTATGTTAATATTTTTTAAATTAAAATCATTTATTTTTAAACATTCTGTATAGTAACAATAATAAATATTATATTTTCCAGGGTTAAAAGGTAAATCAATTAAATAAGGGTAAATAATAATATTATAAAATTTTAAATTATCCTAAAATGGGACCTAACCCTATTAGATGATAAATTTGTATCCATTGGAATCATTGAGTCTATATTGGGAACCAATGGGTCCACCTTTTTGTGAAAACGACAGTTTATAATAATTATTTAAATGTTATGGAAAATGTAACATAAATATATATCTTTTAGTAAAACAATTTTTTTATGGGTTTATTGAAGTGAGATTTTCTTCAATAAATATCCATTAGAAATATAAATTTATTTCCTACATAATTATACTTTTATTATATTTTTTATACATAAGATAAATATATTTATTTATCACACAATAATGATGTAGTATTTTCCATATTAATGAAGGAGTCCTATAAAAGATATTATAATTATTGAAATAAATATAATTAGAAGGTGTATAAACCATACACTAATATTCTAGGTGAATATGACATGCTATGATAAATTTATTATATTTTTTTTGATGTAATCAAATTATTATGGCTTTCAAAAAAACCAAATACTAAATTGTGTCAAAATTGACAAAAATATGTTTTTTTAAAACATATTAAATTATTAAATGATATAATATTTGAAAAAATCATATATTACCCCATAGGATGTAAATAATGTTATATATATCATTAATTGAACATTTGAGGGTTTTTAGGCATTTTATAGTATGTTTATTAACCATTTAATATAAAAATACAAGAACACATGGTAAATGATATGTTATTTAACTAAGAGTTAAATCTAAAAGATACGTTTAATATTTTGACCTAAATTTGTCTAAAACCTATGGGTTGAGATTATTTCTACATTTTCCCACCGTATATTCTTAATATATCCATTCTTAGATATTATAAAAGGAAAATAATTTCATAATAAATTAATATTTCAAACTCTTCCAAAAGTGCCCCTACCTTTCTTAAAAATTTGTACTACCACTTCTCTAAAAATTACACATCCAAACCCCAATGGCTCAGAAAAACTATGATCAAATCTCCTACCAACTACACATAATTAAACCTAGATCCATTAAATTGATCAGAACGACATCACATAGAGACCTTTCATTCAAATAAAAAGTATGAACCTGATGAAGTGGTAATTATTTCATCACCTAATTCAATGTTCATTTATTCATCCAATTCCCCTTTCAATATTGATTAAATACAAAAATAAAAAATCCAGTACATTATAATTAATGATATGTTATTATAAATTTTGTACAACAATATTCATTATTCCATCAATCCTTTGAATGACAATGTTTCCATACGTGCGTACTTACAGCTTACTGTAACAACGTCATGGTGTAGTTTGTTATTCAAAACTTCATTATTTGTGTGTGAATAATAACGAGTATAATTGATGTAAATAACAAATTTAACTTGTTAATGATTCTGAATAAATAATATACAATCCAATTAAATACAATTTCACCATCAATAGACTAATATTGTCACTCATGTGTATGTACGTCTTACCATCTCCACGAAGCGATAAAATTTATTTACACGTTCACCATTAAAAGATGATTATAAAATTATATATTATTAATATGTACTTAATATATGAAATAATAATTCTAATGGAATATATATACATACGTATATCTCCTTCACATACATCCATTCAATATGATATGAAAATAGAAACAATGTTTATGCATACGTATTGCCTACCATCTCTATAAATGTTGTTTGCAATTTCATATATCTATATTTTATACATATTTATATTCTGTAAATATATTATACAAAAAAATGATTTATATTATAGAATAAATTAAATAATGATATATGTGATAAAATCAATAATAACATGTTAAAACATGTATGATAATGAATGTGATTATTACCCGAAATGTTATTTTAACATGGAAATTATTATTAAATTTGAATAATAAAGTCACAAACTAATCAATTATGATATCGTAAATAAGAATATTTTTCTATTATAATTTAATAACATACAATGGTCAGTATACATGAGATTAAAAGTACCCTCAACCAGTGGAATGTACAAGGTAATGGTTAATTTTTCAATATCATTATTATATGAGATTCTTTATGTGAATGTTTTTAATGGAACATATTTATTATCCAACTCCATGTGTCATAAAAGAGTTTTTAAAAGGATTTTTTTATTGAAATATTTAACTAAAACATCATTTTAAATGTTTGAAATATTTATTCTTCTAAATATTTTTCATTAGTGTCCTTGTTTTCAAAATGGTTTTAAGGAATTATTTATATGGACATGAATGTTTTAAAGTGCTAATTTCTTTCATATGTTTCGAATTGGTATGGGAATCTTTGATTCTAGAATATCATTAAAATATCATCATTTATAAATTGTGTGGAGTTTAATTAATTTCATTAAAAAGTTATATTTCATTCAAAGAGTATTACTACTAATTTTCAACAATATCAACATTATTTACTTGATATTATTCTGGATTGAGTTTTATTAATTATAATAAAATATTCAAAATATTATTCAATGAGTCATGATAAGATTGAATTTGGATGTGCTATTTTATACCATTCATTGTTTATAGTTAATGTATTGAAATTTTTTATGCTAGTTCTAATACGAAATTTTATGTTATGTTATTCCATTTCATATGAGAAATGCATTAGACTTCGCATATAACGTTTAGGGCCCTATATAACTTCTCAATGCATATGTGGTTCTCATAAGAAAAATTAGTGTCTTGGCATAAGGCTCTGACAAAAATTTTATTTTTAGTCTTGCATAAGACCTTGAGTATGTGGTTATGATGTCCTAAATTTTTCATTCCCTTATTATAAAATTAGTCATTACAGGTGATTATTCAACAAGTAGAATATCCAGGTTATTTTATGGAAATGTTTGATTTATTCATTCCATATAATGATCATTTTTGTAATTTAAAAGGCTGATTTTTTTATTATACAATTTTTCATAAATGTTTATATCTTATGGTGAATTATTTACCATTACTGGGCATATGATCTCACCCATTCTTATGATTTATTTTCCAAGGATTCCAAGATGTGTATTATGATTTATATGCATGATTAAGATAATGTAATAAATGAATTATCAATTGATTATTTATGTTTTGTTTTATATTAGAAAGTTTAATGTAACAAACATATATTTTTTATATTTTCCATGATTGTTAAACTTATCCATCCTTAGGTACAATATTCCATGTAATCATGCCAATGAATTAATAAATGAACCATATCTGGGAGACTAGGGTTGGGGAATTATAGTTGGTATTAGAGTATGATTTAAAACAACTATGAAAATATATTTAGTCCACGTTGATTAGGGGTCATATCCATACGACAGACATTGCAGATATGTATAGAATAACAAAATTGAATTTTGGTAAAGTAGGGATGATAAGGATTTTCCAAGCAATACATCCATGTCGGGATACTAAATGTTATTTTCCTTATGTCAAAGATGTGTCAAGGAGTGAAAAATATAGCATGGAGTTTCAGGTTTGACCTAAGGTAACCTGGTACATGGAAACATGCCTTACTGTGCACCTGGTTTGACACTCCTAGTAGATATTTTTAGGATAATTCACATTTTCATTAGAAAACATTATGAAGGATTTATGAGCATATATGTAAGAAATGAAACCATTTTATTTATTATGAGACAATATGTGTGTAAATCATCAATTAATGCTAATAATTTTTTTATTTTTTTTATTATACATTATGACATGATATAACCTAGTAATTTATAAATGGTTCCCAGTAGAAGTAATGAAAACTCATGTAATACACATGATACGAAGAGTAAGGAGCATATCGTTCGTGGTTAAAATACAATATTTATAAGGGAAAAAATCACCCACATATTCTCATCATATGAATAAATAATATCATGTGTTAATAAGATTAGTAAAGAATTATCTTAGTCATATGTCTTTGTAGGGATGCCAGAGAAGAAAAGGATGGAAGAGAGAATGATGGAATAAGTGATGAAGGGAAAGAATCATTTCCCGTATGCTATAATTGTGGAAATAATAAATCTAGAATGTAATAGAAAATAATTTGATTATGTTATAAGTGTGGATAAAAATGAAAACAAAATTGTGATTGCAAGGGTAAGAAAAATGATTCAAATATACAGTGCTTCATCTGTACGGAGTGGGGACAATATGTGAATCAATGTTCCTATCATTAGAGTATACCCCAAATGTTGCTATTGGATAATAACCAAGTTATGATACTACATTAGATGAAGACGAATGATTAGTGTTCTTAAGTTGTTATTAAATAATTATTTAATTTGAGTATTGTATTAACGATGTACAAGTAATAAAAATTATAATATATATAAGAATTGTACTTCAATATGTTCTCATTAAGGATTTTTGAATTTATGATACCATGTAAAGTGAAATATTTTCAAATTAAACATTTTCGAAAATATATAGTTGGGGGAAATATATCCCTTAATATGTTTAAGAAACCGAGATAATGATTTCAGAATAAGTGATGATTTATAATTACAAATTATATTGGTTATTATTGACTACCTTGAAACTTATAAATTGATTTTTATTCCATAATTATTGGTGTTTCCATAATTTTTTGATATAAGGAGTATATCGTGTATTATATAATAAATAAGGGATCATGAATGTAATCAATACAGTTTTATGGTAATTAAGGGTGTAACCATGATTTATGAGAATACATAATGAAGGTATTCAAATGTTATTAGGTGGAAAAAGAGGTCTTCAATATGTTTACCCTCCTTATAAATTTTGGACTTTGTGTTTAGAAAAAATTATCTTGGATAATTAGAATGTTTGGAATGATTTCTGTTGGACATTGGATACTATGATTTATGGTTAAAAAATTTCTTAAGATTATTTTTTAATTATTATAAAAAGGAAAACCTATAGGTCGGGCAATAACCCGTCTCGTCCATAAAGGATGTGTGACTTGAAACCGCAACTGAAGGGAGACAAGGGTGCATCACCTACCACATGCCTACATGATGTCCTGGTCTGTATAATTTAGTTTTTTTAAATTTTCTAAAAGATTAATTAAAAATTCTGTTTTTAGAACCCTATATGATTAAAATAAATATAATATTTTTGAGTTCTATTATATTTTAGAGTGAAAGATGTATTTGATGTAGAAATTATTTATAGGATGGAAATAAAGTTGTCAAGTATTTTTTTGTTATTCTTTGATTAAATTTATTCTTAAACTATAGGGAAATAATATTTAAAACAAAACATTTATATCCTAATACATTATGTTTTTTTTGAACAGATGAAATATTAATGCATCAAAAATTTATGTATTTGAGGCCCTCAAATTATGTATCCCAAATTTCCACTAATGTTCTCTT
Organism: Viscum album; assembly: GCA_963277665.1. Taxonomy (NCBI): domain Eukaryota; kingdom Viridiplantae; phylum Streptophyta; class Magnoliopsida; order Santalales; family Viscaceae; genus Viscum; species Viscum album. The sequence continues at coordinate 27,371 of CAUJRU010001612.1, forward strand.
AATCTATATTATAATTTGGAGGTAATTTTTTCATTTCCCTTTCTGTCTTAATAAGACTAAATTCTATTAACCCTTTTTCCGGTGTGGGTTTTCCATATAGGTATTTTATATTTTAATCCTTTTATTTTCAAAAAATAATTCCAAATTACGGCGATGAAATTTATTGATATATTGGTGAATTTAACACCCCAATAATTAATAACACCTTATCTCTTAAAATTTAGTTTAACAGCTTATAATGCATGCAACACCAACTTATCTTACATTATACACAAGATTGGGTTTCTGTGAAACAAAACATTAGTATTATAATTATTTAATCAAAATATTTATTTATCAATTAAATATTATAGAATGAATATTATAAAATAAATTTTACACTTTATTTATAAGTTTTTTAGATATATAAAACTTATTTATAATTAAATGTATATGTTTTTTCTATATAGATATATATTTAGACGATCAATTTTCTTAAAAGAACTACTTTTTTGTCCATTTGAGAACAGTAGTAAAATTAATTTTATACACTCCTAAAAATTGAATTTAGTAAAATATAATTATTTTTTTAATTTGGAATACCATAATAATATTAGGGTTATTTTTGTTACTTTTATGATAACTTTCTTATTTTTTTGAATTGTGAAAATACTAAATATTAATTAAAAACATATTTTTTAATAAAAATTATTGATAGTGTGAAATTATTCATTTGAGTGGTCTTAAAGTATTATAAAATTATTTTTTATAATTTAATATGGTGTAGGTCATTGTATATAATTAAAAAACTAAATTCTACATGAACGCATGTCAATATTTGGAATGTTTTTACTTCTTAAAATCCTTCTTTTTGATTTTGACACTGTGAAATAATTTTAATTTTGTTTTTGGCATCTTCTATGGATGGAATTTAGTAAAATAGATTCATTATATGTAATCAAGATGTTTAAAATTTGTAAATAGGTATCTTTGGTTTTTAGACATTATGTATAGTATCTTAAGTAAATATTTTATTTACCATGGTTAATATGTAAATCCAGAAAATATGTGTCAAAAATAAAATATTATAATAATATTAAATTACCTTAAAACTTGTACTAACTATATTTATTGATACATTTTCAACTATAGGGATCCTTAAGTCAATTTTGGGACCCCATGGAGCCACATGTATGTGAAAATGATACTTTAAAAAAATTAATTTAATGTTAAGAAAAATGTTACATATACATATATATTTTAGTAATAGAATTTTTATATGGGGTTATATATGTGATATTTTAGAAAATAAATATTCATTCGAAATATAAAACAATTTTCTATATCATTATATTTTATTTATAATATGTAGGCATAAATTAAATATATTTATTTATGACAAAATAATGATGCAGTATTTTCATTACTAATGAAGGAATCTATTAAATGATATTATAAATATTAAAATAAATATATCATTATGGATTTGATGACATAAACTCATTTTATAGGTTAATATGAAATTTTAGTATTTATTTAATTTATTTATTTGAAGTAATCAAGTTTTTACAGATTCACAAAAACCAAATACAAAATAGTGTCAAAAATGACATAAATGATTTTTTAAAACAAATATTACATTATAAAAGGATATAATATTTCGAAAAATATAAGAGTCAGAAAAAGGACTTAAAGAATTATAGATATATCATTATTGAATCACTTATGGTTATTGTGGCTTTTTATAGTATGTTTATTAACCATGTAATATAATAAATATATGAAGACATGAGAAATGTTAATCTATTTAACTTAGATTTAAATCTAAAATGTATGGTTAATATCGCGACATAAACTTGTCTGAAACCTATTTTTTAGAGTATTTCTACCAAAAACCACTTTATCCTAGAAATAAATTCATTTGGATCTATTTGAATCCGAAATTAATTTTTTGATAAAATAATGTTTCAAGTTCTTCCTATAGTTCTCAACACCTCTCTTATAAAAGGGATTTTCCCCTTCACTTAAATACACACCAACAAAGCCATTTGGCTGGTCGAACCCCTGATCAAATCTCCACAAACACCCTTTAATTAATCTTATGGGCCTTAATTTTATCATAAATCAAACCAAATGAGCTATTTATTTCAAATCAAAATGAAAAACCAAAAGAAGAGGTAATTACATCATCACCTCTTTCTGTGTTAATTTTTTCTTCTAATTCCACTTTCTTTGTCGTTTCCATACCAAAATAATAACTCTAATAACATCTACATGCTAAGATGTCGTTTTAAATATGGTAAAACCAAAGAAATTATTCTATCCATCCTATAAATGAAAAATACACCATACATACATATGCACGACTTACCGTCTCTATGTCACGATGTAGATTGTTATTCAACACTTAATTATTTGGATTTGTATAATAATGAGTATAATTGATGTAAATAAAAAATATTAAATGGTAATGGTTCATTATATATAATATACCATCCAATTCCATACAATTTCACCAACAATAAAACAACATTGTTTTACATGTGTACGCACTACTTACTGTCTCCACGACGCAATGAGATACATTTCCATGTTCCCCATTCAACGATGATTATAAAAATATATAGTACTATTAAGTATGTAATATATGAAATAATTATGATCCCAGAATATATATATGTGTGTTTTTTGTGTGTGTGTGTATGTATTTAAATAAAACTAATTCACTAACTTTAATTCAATATGATAAGAAAACATAAACAATGTTTATGCGTCTATATGGTCTACCGTCTCCATAAACGGTGTTACCCATTTAATATATCTAACTGTTATAAATATTTATATTCTGAATATATATGATACATAAATAATGTTTTTTATTCTTGAAGCAATTTAATAATGATATAAGTGATATGATCAAGAACAACATGTTAAAACACATAGGATAAAAAATGTATTATTACACGAAATGTTATGTTAACATTGAAATTATTTTTAAATTTGTAGTATAAAGTCTCAAATTAATCAAGTGTGATATCAAAAATATGAATATGGTTCCGATTAAATTTAATAACATACTACGGTCATTATAAAAGAGGTTAAATATACCCACATCCAATGGTAAGTAAAAGGTAATGGTTAATTATTCAATATCATTATTATCTACGACTATTTATGTGTAATTTTTATAGGGACTATTTATTTTCAATTTCCATGATTCATTAAATTGTTTTCAAAAAGAATATTTTTAAAATACTATTTAATGAAAACATATTTTTAAATGTTTTTAATATTTATTCTGCTAAATCTATCTGCTTAATGTCTATGTTTTTAAAATGGTTTTAAGTATTTTTATATATGGAGATGAATTTTTTAAAATGTTAAATATTTTAAAAAAATTCAAAGTGGTATAGGAAAATTTTATTAAAAAAATATTTTAAATATCTTCATTTATAAGTTGTGTGACTTTTAAATGATTTCATGAATATGTTATAGCCCTCTCAAAGAGTTTTAATGATCATTTTCAACAATGTCATCATTTTTATATGATATTATTCATGATTGATGTTGATTAATTAAAATAAAATATTCCACATTGTATTGATTGAGATATGATATGTTTGACTGTGGAAGTGAAATTTTAATACAATTCATGGATTATGGATAATGTATTGACATTTTTTATGTCAGTTTTAATATAAATGTTAATGTTATGTTTAACCCTTTTCATTTGAGGAATGCATTGGACTTCGTAAGTGACAAGAGGGGCCTCTTATAGCCCCTCAATGCATCATTAGGTCAAATTAGACATAAAAATTTCATGGAATAAGTCCTTGACCATATTTGTATTTGTATTCTTGGATCGAGGCTTTGACTATGTGGTTTTGATGAGCGAAATTATGAATTCCCTTTTTATGAAATTAGTTTTTTACTTATGATAAATTGAGTAGTAAAATATCCATGTGCATGTTTATTTGGTAATTATTGATTTATTTTTTCCATATTATATACATGGATATTTTTTAAAATGTTGATTTTATTATTTTACATGTCGCCTTAAATGTTTATAGCTTCTCCCGAATTATTTACACTTACTGAGCATCTGAGCTCACCACTTCTAATGTTCTATTTTCCCAGAAATCTAACAACTGTATTATGATTGATGTTCAAGGATATTAAAGTAGAATTATGTCATTATTAAAAGACTAGTTATTTTATGTTTTTATTTAAAAAAGTGTAATGTAAAATTCATGTATGTAATCTATCATCCAAGACTATAGAACTAAAAGGTCAGTCAGGACCTGAATCCTTATAATCAAGCCAATTTATTAAAATAATTCACTGTATCTTGGTATCTAGGGTCGGGACATTACATTTGGTATGAAAAGAAGTTTAATAGAAAATGTGGAAATAAATTTAGAACACTTTTTTAGGGATCATAACCCTACGATAGACATTGCAGATAAGTATTGAAGAACCCCATATATTTTTTCCAAAGTAGGGATTATGTGGTTTTTCTAACCAATACATACTTGTATGAATAATACAAGTGGACGTGGTTCTAGAACCGATGTTCCTAGGATTGAAAACTCTGACAAAGAGTTTTGGTCTTGACCTAGTGTATCCTGGTACAAAATAACGGGCCTTACTGCAGAACTGGATTGATTCTTGTAAGGGATATTCTTAGGAAAATTGAAATCTTCATTAAAAAGCATTATAAATGATTAATTATTAAATATGCCTGAAAAGAGACCATTTTTTATGATTATGAGACTTTATGTGTGTAAATCGTCAATTAATGCTGACAATTTTTAGATTTTTTGTATTATACTATATGATATGATCTAACATAATGTATTAAGATATGGAATCCAGTAGAAGGAATGAGAACACCAACAATACGCACGATCTAAAATGTATTAATTATAATATCTTTCATGGTTTCAATCTCATATTTAGTAGGAAAATAGTCTCCCATGTGTTCTCATCATATGATGAAATAGGATCATGTGTTAAAAAGAGATGAAAATAATTATCTATTTTGTATTGATTTTAAGGGTAGATTGAGATGAATAAGATGGTAGAGATAATGATGGATAATGGGAAGAAGAGAAAAAAGGATTACACTATGTTTATAAGAGGGATTGTGGGAGTTTATTTGGTCTGGTTTCTTATTATCCAAATTTGTTTGAGAGTTGTGATGAATTGGGTGGGGTGTGTAACCTTTTAGAGTGGATGAGGAGTAGAATTCTAGAAAATGTATTTAAGTTAAAAACTATTGGTATGTCTACAATAAATTAAGATCCTCCAGTAATAAAAAAATAATAGATCTAGAAGGAATGTTTTGTAAATATGGCATGAAAATTGATTCTGAAAAAGTTTCTCTGTCATTTTGAACATTATGTTTAAATAATAGTCCCTTGTAAAAGTCAATTTTACCATAATCAATGTATTTAATTCGATTTATTTCACTATTATGTTTAGTAAAAATTTTATTTTAATGTTCAACACAATAAAAAATATTAATATTCCAAATATGGGATTAATTTTTTCAAATTCCAATAACATAAGTAGAATAAATTATTATTAAATGAATGAAGTATATATAAAGGGAACTAAGGATTATAAAATGAAAATTAAAAATGTTTACTATGGTTTTATATTTAAATTATATATATAAATTATTAAAAGCACCTAAATTGGATTAATAAATGTATAATTTATCTATTAAATTGTTAAAACCATTTCAAAATAAAATTTACCCTTATAAATATTTAGTTAATATAACGGTTTTCAATTAACATTAATTATTTCTTATTATTCTTGAAACAATTTTCTATCATAAAAAATACCAAAAATTCACCCATGGTAAATTTTAACATTTGTATTTTGAAAATGAATTTTTTTTTCAATTAATATTTATAAAATAGTCAAATATTTTTCTAAATTTAGTGTCTTATTAATAGGTGGAAATTTTAATTACAAATATGTATATTTATATGTGTAAAATTGGTTTTTTCATCTCAAGCTTACAAAATATTTTACAGAAAATTTAAAAAATTAGTGATTATATAATATATTATTTTCATTAATATAATTGAATAATATTAATTAATTTATTGTAAAAAATTCTATTGATAATAAATATATTTTTATATAAAAATTTATTCTATATTCAATTGGGTTTTATTTTCATTTCAAATTAACCTATAACTGGAGAACTAAAAAATAAATTTTCATAAGTAACCTAGTAAAATTTCTAAAAACTTATTTATCATCTAGGAGAAATTTTTTATTTTAAATATTAATATAATATTTTTTCTGTAAAACTCAATCAAGCAAAAAGAAAAGATGTCAATGAATGAAATTGTTACATATTATGTAAACTAACTGTGTTAGTTGCATTGGACGATATATCATATTTTGAACTTATATAAAATAGTAAATAAAATTAAATGTATATTTATGTAATATTATCTTATATTCATAGTTATTCATGTGAAAAACACTATATATATAATGATATTCTTTTTGAATTTCATGGTGTTTCATTATCCCCACCCTAAAGAAATTGCATCCTTGAATTTTAAATATGAACTATGTAATAAATGGTTTTCAATTTCAAATTTAGTCTTATAAAATCAAACAAAGGGAGATGGATAATAAAATATCCTATTAAAAATAATTAATGAGATGTATAATAGTCATATGGAATAGTAGATAAATAGGCTCTCATTAAGGAGAACATGAATTGAAAATGATGATACAAAGATAGTGGATGAGTATAAATAATATTAAAAAATGATTGAGCTCCTTGATCATAAAAACATTACATTAATTTTAATTATTAGAGAAACAAATATAAAAATACGTGATGATTTAAATTATCACTATTTCCGCAAAAATTAATCTAATATAATTACATTTTTACATAATTTTCATAATGTTTAGTGATTCTCTTACTTTTTATGAATATAAGAAAATGTACACATTTTCATCCATTGGATGTTATTCAATCAATTTTATGTTCATAAATGACTATAAAAAATAAATATTCAAAAATTATTTCTTTTTATTCCAATGAACTAAAATTAACTTTTAAAATATCATATGATTAATAAGAGAGTGACATTTCTTTCCTTCCATCACAAAATATTTTCAGACACAAATATGTTTAATAAAACAATCTTCAAATAAGTTAATAATATTGGTTCATTACTTATATTTTTCCATCAATACTTTGGACTAGAAGGAATGTCTTAATAACTCAAACATCACGTAGGCCAATGGTAGATGTGAAACCATTATAGTCATTTAATCACATGTTCAAGCCCTAACACCTCATCAAGTGCCACAAGTTATCACTATATAGATAGTTTTACTACTATCTAAACTACATAAATATAATTACTATAATATTCCCAAAATATATTATTTAAATTATTTAAATTATGTAAATTCAAAAATTCTTTCTTTATTGAATTTTTCGATATGAATTATGTTTTTAAAAAATATAATAATTTATTTTCATTACAATTCAATGGTATTAGAAAACTTAATATCCCTAAAGGTTTTCAATATGTGAAAACATATATCTATAAAATTATAAGCCCTTATTATGGAAATAATTTTTCCACTAAAACATATAGTAATCTAATGGGTTCTATTTACTCCAAAATAACAGTAATCTTGGTTCAGTGCATCACAAAAAATATGAAAAGCGCAATTTATATTTTTGAAATTATCTTCAATCATAATCACATAATCTGATGATATTATCCATAATGTAATGTATTACAAGTAATTTACATATAATATCTATGTTAACAATATATTATGTTATTCATCTTTACTTATCCTCAAATTATATCATGAGTCTTACTGTACATTTGAATAGAAAAATCACATCAGTTTTTTTCATTTAAGGGTAATTATATTACTTCTAGAGTATCCATTTATATAATTTGTAGTAAACATAATAGATTCATTGGGAAAGGGAAAAAATATGGTTGATAAAAAATTCTCAGTAATAATTATGTACAAATAATATAATAGTGAATCTCGGAGAATAATCAATATGAATTAATAAATAACTGAACAAAAATTCCATATAATAAAAAATCTAATAATTAAGATTGTGAAACCATAGAAATATAAATAATTTAAAACACATGAAATTTAATCAATAAACTATGAATGAAAAGAATGAATATATTTTTCATAGTAAAAATACTATGGATAATTATATGTAAAATGAAATAAATTTGTAATTATTATAAATCATGTATATGTAAAATGAACATCTATAATGTCAAGGCCTATTCTATATATAGTTTAACTCAATGTGTAAAAACCCATCAGATTCCACGTAGAAACAATCCTGAAGGGTTTTAAAACAACAAATAATGTATCATGAGACTACTGATGCATGAAGGGGAATATTTACATTATTCCCAACCCATTTATTTCTAGTCTAAACAACTCCTCATAAATAGAATGAAAAATTTAACTAATAAGCTACATTCCATAAAATCATATTTTGGTATCGAGTCAAAGATATAAATTCATCAATGTTTCCCTATTAAAATAAATAACATTAAATGTAATTATCAAATTTTAATTAATGGAATACATTTTATATAATAAACAAATCCAAGAGAAATGATTAGGATAATAAGGGAAAATCAATTTATAATTACTATAAGATAGTGAATATTTTAAGGGTTCTATAAAAAGTAATCATAGAAGTGAGTTTTAATAATATATTTATCCAACACAATCATAAACCCTCCCAATAAAGATTAAAGACTATATCAATAAAAAATATTACATGTGGCGTAAAAAAATAGTTTTTGTCATTAATTAATTGTAATACTTTTAAAAGATCATTTAGAATAAATAGTAAGGAAAATATCATTCTCATTTTTTAAAAAAAAATTAAAATTTACTTTCATTCAAAATAACACTTTTATACTTGATAAAATGTATTCAGTGAAGTATATAAAATTTATGAGATAATAATGATTACTATACTAATACATATTTATAAATATTTCATTTACATTATTCTATTCAATATGATAAGAAAATAGAAGCAACGTTCATGTGTACGTATAAGCTACTGGCTCATGGAAAGGTGCATTCCATTTTATAAATATATATTTTATATCTATTAATATAATGAATAAAAATGATATATAAATCATGTTTTTACATTCTAGAAGTTTGTAATGAATTAATTATGTAATAGGCTCAAGTATAATGAGTGAAAACATGTGCAATAAGAAAATTGTTTATTACCTGAAATGTTGCATTAACATGGAATTGTTAATAAATGGGTAATATAAAGATATAAATGAACCATTTAACGAAACAAACTTTTTTTAATGGTAATTCCACTTGATATAATTAAATTTCATATTATGTAAAATCGTTATAAAATCATATTTACATCCATGGTTTTATGTTTTGGATTTTAAAATAATATTTAATAATTGTTATCAATGAAAATTTAGCCATTTAATAGTGATCACATGATAAGTATAAATAAAACCCTTTAACAAATCCAATTTATATATAAAAAGGATGTGATAGCCTCATCCTGTATAATTTCTCCATACGAAGACCATTTGTTGGAACTCAGAAATGAGGTAATGTAACTGGGATTATCTCTTGACCAGGCCTAAGCCAAGCTTCAACAGGTTAAGCTTTAACGATATTGCCTATGGCTGAAGAGGATGTTAATATTAATTACCACCTGAGTGATGTTATTTGAGACCCCAAAAAACTCTATCACCATCTCACACCAAACCCTTAGGTAATAGGAATGTATAATAATGGGATATGTAACAAGACCCTAACAACTTCTTATGTGAAATATTATTTAATAAATAATATACATTAATTTTATCATTGTTACTTTGTAAATAAGTTTTAAAGAAAAAATAATATACTTAGTTAAATATTCAATTTAGAAATCTATTTTTATGAATTAATTGAATTTTTATAAAATAATATTTTAGTAAAATATTATTATGAAATTACATTTTATTAAATATAAATGAAAGTACAATTTGTATACAATTGTAATTTTTATTACGTTTCAAAAGTTGTTTTTGTCAAAACCCATAATTTTTTTATAAACGTATTTTTTTATTTTAAAATTAAAAACTCACATATATAGAAACATTTTTAGGTAAAATGAATAATATTTTTGGATTCAAGATGTCGAAATTTTCAAATGGTGATTTATTTCAAACTTTTCTCATATAGTTGAATTTTTGTATAAAAATTAAAAACCATTCAAATATAAAATGTATTTTTGACATCATAATGACCCAATAGTGATGTAATAAAATAATATAAAAGCAATATTGGAAAAATTCATGTTTTACCTTTAAAATAATGTTATTTTAGGTTTGTTTTGTTAATTTTATGGTGCCTTAGTTGACACTCCAAGACTTAAAACTATTTTATCTTTTTTAAATGATTTCCTTGTGAGTCTTACTCACCTCCACAAAAAGAAACATAATATTTTAATAAGTTAAGAAATTTACCACAAAAAATAATGTTTTCTACTCACCTTTAAAAAAACCATTGGAAGACCCATGTTTTATTTTTTATTTTTGAAATTTTTTATTATATAGATTCCAAAACCTATGATTATGAAATATTAAAGAATTTCCCTCTTTTTTTCTAAATAAACTCACCCAAACTCCCACTTATCTTTAGTAAAACACATGAACCTAGTATAAAATCTTATATCTCTAATCATCCCAATAACCTCTAAGCTCTCAAGAAGCCCCTCCTCAATCTATTGATGTCACACACTTCTCAGTAAAGGATTCTCACATTCCTTAATTCCTTATTTATGTCCAAGTTTCCTTATATTATTATACACTATTACATAAAATTAAAATGTTGGGGTATGATTTATAACCTACCATATACATCACCCACTATGTTTAAATGATGATAGACGCCTTTCTGTCTAATTAATGCCTCCCATACCATACCGACATTCTGTAAGAGATTTCTCTCTCCACATTTACATGTGAGAAATTATTTTACATTATGCATCTATGTTACATTACACTTGTAGGGATATTATTTTCCATGACCCCATTAATTTCCATTTCATTTATAATTTTTTAGAGAGCCATTTCAATCCTATAAACTCATTTTACAATTTCTATTTGACATTGTTATGTTGTTGAAGATACACAAAAGTTTTTCCATGCCAAAATCATCATGTAAGTGAATAACATGCTCATTTCTCTATCAATGGTATTGTCTTTTATTAACATGTACATGTTTATTTATTACTTACATTTATGTATTCATCAAAATTTATTTTTGGAATAAATTTTCATGTTTAATTAATCCATGATGTATATCTATGTGGCACATTTACACATGAATGGAAATGATTAAGAAGGGATTTATCAAATAGTGCTCCAATTAATTTGGTAATGAATAGTCTCATGATACACCATGTGAAATTAGGTTTAACTCAATATAATTAAACTAAAATTAATGGTTACTCATTCTCCCTATGAAATAATCCTTAGATCATGCTAATATAGTGTTAATGGTTGTTTCCATGTTTTCATATTATGATAGTAAAGCTATATCATTATTTTTTGTTAATGTTTATCCATTTTTCCATTGATATGCCTATTCCCTAAAAATTATTTAATTCATCATGTTATGAATTTTTTACTCCCTTAATAGGCTTTATGTCTCTTTATTTTCCTATTTATGTCCTTAGGTCATCATATCCAATGCTCTGTACAAAGGAATGTTGTGGTCATGAAATGAAGTGTTCAATAAAGGTGTTGAATTTTATTTCTTAAGTTGTCATTTAATGTATCTAATATCCAAATAGACTAAACCAGTCAGTCCCTAGAGTAGTCTTAAGTGCATGTTTACGTAAAAAATCATCATTATGTCTGTAATAAAGAGTGGGGTTGTTATAGTTGGTATTAGAGGATATGTTTAGTTATTTTGGTATTTGGATTAGAAAACCCAAGTTAAATCCCTAAGGATATGACTATGTATTATATAGACATACCTAACTTATGGTGAGTATAGAGTAAGGGAATTATGAAGAAAATATAGCCTTTTCTGGATACGAACATGTAGAGATGTCTCTGGCACATATGTATGTTGGGGTAAAACCCGAAAACACCACATTGAGATAGACTCAAAGAAGAAATGGTGCACGACAATAGGCCTTTCTCCACTATTGGTTAGACACTCCTATGAAATATTATTTGGGGAATTCATAAGCTTATTATAAACCATTATAAATGAAAAAAAATTACCCTATGAATATATATTAGGAAGTAGAACGTGGATAACATATATTGAAGCCTTTAAAATCATATGTTAAGGAAATAAATTTAATCTATAAGTTATCAATTTTGTTTTTTGGATTCCGCTTTCTTTGTTACACCTAAATTTTTGTTTATTCCACCCAATGGAAAATAATAAGAGGACTCGGGATAACAATCGATTCAAATATTGATGTCATGACTGTTCTAATGAAATGATTAATCCGATGGGAGAGTGAATCAAAAAATTTTCCACAATACTCTCTCATATAACTCTAGTCTTGAATAGAAACATGGGTCAAGAGAATTTTACAACCCCCCTCCTGTAAGGAAAAAAATATGTAATATAGAGCTTCGTGAGACAAATACCTCTTACATTAAAGAGATCATATGATCCCTTAATCACCGAACAAGGGACCAACTCCACTAAGAAATCTTATCCATCCTACAATGATCCGAAAAAGATATGGATCTTTTGGATGCATATCGTATGTAGTGCTATCCAGGAAAAAACATTTAAGAATATCTCTAGTATATTTGTATTGATTTAACATAATACCATAATTAGTTTTGATGATTTAAAATCCATAAAATAAATTTACTTCACCCATTAAACTCAATTCAAATTCGTTTTGCATCATTTTAGAAAATTCCATACATAAAAAATTACATAACGATCGAAATATGATGTCATCAACATAAATTTGAACTTCTAAAACATTATTGGAAATTATTTTTATCAAATGTGTAGGATTTTTTATTCCTTTTGTAATACCTTTGGAAATAATAATAGTACTTAATCTATCATACTATGATATTGGAGTTTGTTTTAAAGAACATAATGATTTTCATAATTTAAATATGTAATTTAAATGATGAGGATTGGTAAAACTTGAGGTTTCTCAACATAGAAATCCTCTACAATATACCAATTAACGAATGCACACTTAATATCCATATGATATAGTTTGGAATTCATATGTGAAACAAAAGTGAGAAGTATTATGATGGCTTCAATTATAGCTACAAGTTCAATGGTTTCTTCATAGTCAATTATTTATTCGTGAATATAGACTTGTGAAACTAGTATAGCTTTGTTTCTAAACTTTGTTTCTTTCAAACTGATTATGTTTTTCATGCACAGACATCCCCCAAATTTAACATTGATGTAATCAATAATGTTTTTATAATCATCTTGTGACAAAAAGATTTGATGTTCAACCATATTTCTAAGAGATTCTCTAGTTTGAATTAGATTATCTATATATCCTAAAATATCTTCTAATGGATGGTTCATAAGAGTTCAGACTGCTTTAGAAAAATAAGTTCAAGTGATTTCATGTTCTTCAACAGGTTTGGTTTAATTGTGACATGAATCTAAGGAATTTATAGAATTTGATGTTTTCATTGTTTCCATCATAGTACGGTTAGAGGATTATGAATTGATTTCTAGATTTTTCACATCATCCTCCAGGTTCTCTTGAGTTTTCTTAGGATAATGTGGTTCTGTTTAATAAAATTTGACAAGGACTTATTATTCCACACATTTAGTTTATTTGTTAAACACTCTATAATCTTTTCTAGTGATTGAATAACAGAGAAACATTCATTCATCACTAGGGGATGAACGTTTTTCAAGATTTTCCATTATATTAGGATTATAGGCATTTTATCCAAAAACAGTGTAGAAGCTTACTTTGGGTTTTCTATTGTTCCATAACAAATATAGACTTATTTTAAGAATTGGTCAAATCAACCCTCTATTAACAACATAGAATGTTGTATTTACTACGCCATCACAAAAATAGTTTGGTATGTCATATTCACTAATAATGGTTTTAGAAATCCCTTTCATGGTTCTATTTCATCTTTCTATAACTCCATTCTATTGAGGTGCTCTAGTGGAAGAGAAATTATGTTTATAGAAATTTTATGAGAAAAAAGTTTCAAACTATTGATTTTAAAACTCATGGCCATGATCAATTCTTATGGATTTAAATATAATTCCACAATGATTTTCTAATATTTTATGATTTTCCTCAGATTTGGAATATTTGGTAATATGGTTGTAGGGTTCACTTTTCTTGAGCCAAAAAAGAAAATCCAACAATATATAAATAAGACAGCTACATGAACATAAAAAAAATGGTTTATATTTAAACTAGAAACACTAGAGTATCAAAACAGATCCATGTGAACCATTTTGAGAGGTTAAGAAGTTAACACTTTTTTCTTTATTTTGAAATAAAATATTGTGTTTCATTCCCTTTTGATAATGATTGCACACTTGATCATTTGGAAACTCATGTTCCAGTATGTATTTGACTAATCTATTTCTAGTTAGATTTCAAAGTGAATTAAAATTATATTATCCTAGTCTCTTATGTAAAATCCCTGATTCTTTGTGAAATACACTTAAGAAGGAAGCATTTTGAGAGAAAAAAGAATCTATGTTAACATAGTACACATTTTCATTTCTTCGTGAAGAAAATAGTAATTAATTTTTTTAATTGAAAACATTGCTAGTAACATTTTAAAATTTAACATGAAATTCATCCTCAAATTGTTCTGAAATAATATGCATACTATATTTCAATCCATCAAAAAAACTACATTGGACAGTAACACCGAGTTAGAGGCCAATGATTTTTCCTTGGGCATTTTCACCAAATGATACATGTCCATTATCAATTTTTAATTATATTATTGAAGCATAAATAGTCTCGAATCATGTGTCTTGAACACCCACTATCCACATAAGATAATATTTTACAGGATCTCTTTATGTAACATTCCTAAAAATAGTAAATTAAAAATAGATTTTTGTTCCCATAATTTTTTGTCTCTCGAAATATTATTGACTAGTTCATTAGGAACCCATATCATCCTCATAGGTTTCCAATAATAATTATGTTAATTGTTTGAGAAATTAACTCAATTTGGTATAGAAAAGATTGAAATAGTAGAGAGTGTATAATAATTTGACGAATATGAATGTTTTCTAGAACTAGGAGTAAAGTTGTATGCCCTACGCATAGAAACAAAATTTGTTCTTCCAATGTTTTATTATACAATGTTGATATCAAAAACCATTTGTATATTTAGGAGCAATTTGGTTACCTAGAATTAGTACAATAGTATCATTACCATAAGTAAACCATTCAAGGTCCATTTTAAATTTATTATTAGATATCATTACTGCATTGTTTTCTTTGAGTAATTGATCATTTTTCAATCAATCTATAGTAAGATCAGATTTAATGGTTGAGTTAAGGGCATGTTTTTACTTTAAGGATTTTTATTTCATTTTTAGTTCATTACCGGTAACTTCAAGCATATTACAGTACTCAATAATTTAATCTTTAGACATATTTTTAGAGTCTCTCTTATCTCTAGAATGTTATGAATTATGTACAGAATATTCTAGTGTTACCTCAGATGTGTTTTTCATAAAACACATATTGCCTTTGTTATATTGATAATAATTTATAGATTATGAGTTACATGAAAAATCCAATGAAACACTCCACATTGCTTTCATTTACTTATTATTCTTTCTATCAGTTTCCCCATATTTCATTTTTTTCATGAGCTTTGGATTGTCATCCTTCACATGTCCCTTTTTATTACATTCATAGCATAATATATCATCAGACTTGTCACTTCTTTTCCAGTCATTCACCTAGATTTCTTTTTTGATCATATATTCCTTTGAAGTTAATATTTCTAAAAAAACACTTCTTGTGAAATATCTTAATACTTCTATGAAATTGGGACATCTCCTCATCACTATCATGTGATGATTTTTCATTTCTAGAACATTCTAAAATGGCATTAAATTTCCCTTTATCTTTGTGTTTAGAGGTTGTGGTCTTAAATGCAACAAATTTTCTTTCAGGTTAATCATCCTCTTCCTGGTTGAATTTATTCTCATATTCATAAATCATTATATTCCGCCTGATTTATTTCACAAGTAAATTAATGGTGTCGCATGATTATCTAATATGGATGGAGGTTCCTCTCTATCATACATGTTGGCATATGATAATCCTCATAATTTTTTCATTGGAAGTATGTCTCTTCCAAGAGAAACGATTATGTTTGCAATTTTGATAAACCTAAGATATATGTCAGAAATAGGCTCATCAGGTTTTATTTTAATGTTATCATATTTAATAGTATATGTATTAAGTCTCATTTCCATCACACAAGATGTTCCTTCATGGGAAGTAGACGAAGTATCCCAAATTTCAGAGGAATTTTTACTTGAATAAATTCGGTTAAATTCCCCAACTCATAAAGAGAAATATAAATAATTCATGGCATTAAAATTACTATTGTATGATGACATGGTTTGTTCATCCTAAGTGATTCTATCAGTAGAAGAATTCATTTAGTAATCTATAATTGAATAACATATTTCAAAATCAATACGTTTTAATTTCATTTTTTTATTTTTTAATTGGGCATAATTGATTCCATTAAAGAATGGTGGACATATTTTTGCAGAACCTTCCAGTATATTATCTATAATAAATTAATACTATGAAAGAGATAGTAATTTAGAATTGATAGTAATTTTCATATCGTTAAAGTACAACTAAAATCATAGTTGAATAGGGCCAAAAACAGATGATTAACAAGAATAAAAACTAATTTCATACCAAATGTTGGTCGGAGAAGAGAACTCAAGTAGGGGAGAATTGATTATTAATAAAAATATTTGTTTGAAAAGTATTCTTAAAAGGTTCCCCAATAAAAATTAAATATAGAACACTTAATCAAAGTAGTACAGTTAAGAAAGATTGGCCTTTTATATAAATTGTTTGAAGACAGATTAATTCTCATCAATCATAATATCAGTTATTATCATTACATCTGACAGTACTATAATAAGGAAAAAAATTATAACTTTGTAACATCCCAATATTTCATAGTATGTTATTTATTTAATGTAATGCAATAACGTGCACTACAAGAAACACTGAGATCATGTGCACCACTACATACCAAACCTTCCATTCAAAATCAGATATGTATAACATCAACTAAATTTGGATCTTTATATAATCGGTATAATTTTTGAATCCATATTATGAGTTTCATAGACAAAATATAAGAAAAACATCATTTTTTCCAGATAAAAGAAATATTTTTCAAAAAAATGAACTTTTACCGCCTAAATGGTGAACCTTTTTTTAATCCAATATTTGAAACTATTATATATTCAATTTTAGGAAATAATCATCTTCTTTATAATAGGGACATAATAATTTAGTTTCAATAAATTTTTGGTGTTTTTATCATAACTTTCATATATAGGTGAATAGTAAATAATACTATATTTTAATTGAATACATCTTTTTAAATCAGAATAATTTATACTCATAAATTATACATTTTATTAGTTTGGAAGTATTAATAGATTATATTTTTACCATTTAATCCAATGCTAGTCATTGTATGTAATTTCACTTTTAAATTTGACATAAACAAGTGTCATTATTTTGATTGTTATAGTTTCTTAAAAATACTCATTTTGGTTATGTTAATGGAAATTAATTTTAAATTTATAAATGCAACTTCTATTTTTTGAATTAGTTAAAATAGACTTCATTTTTTAATTCATAATATCAAAATTAGATTAGGGTAAATTTTTGATATTTTTATAAAAACATTCATTTTTTGGTGAATATTAAAAAACACTGAGTTTTTGTTTAAAATTAAATTTTTATTCAAATTTTTATTTATTTTATTTAAATTTATTTTAGGCCAAAATAAATAAATAATACCTATATAAGTTCAATATAGATCACTGGAGTCATTTTATAATATGATTAGATATATAAAAGTTTTATTGAACTTTTTCAGTCTTTTACTCACCTCCTTGGAACATTATCAAATTTGTATAAAACATAATTTTATCAATTCTGTGAATTTAATTTTAGAAATCAGAGAGACATGGTTGATATTAGTAATTAAAATGTGGTTCAATAAGAAAAAAATATTTTTTGGTGAATAATAACTTTTTTCTTTTATTTACTGGTGTTAATTCATATTTTTGACTATAAATATTCATTGGAAATCTAAAAAGATTTCCTAGATAATTGTTTTTTATTTATAATTTTTATATGTTAAATAATTTAATTTACTTATGACACAATGATGATGTAGTAATTACATTATTAATGAAATTTTAAAATAATTGATATTATAATTATCCAAATAAATTTAATTTGAGGTGTTTTATGAATTACCCTAATTTTCTAGGTTAATATGACATGTTAGGGTTCACTAAATGATTCTTTCGAAGTAATAATGATTTTATTATTTTAGAAAATACAAAATACCAAATAATGTCAAAATTGACATGAAAGAGTTTTTAAAACAAATATTATATTATTAATTGATATTTTATTCATAAAAATATATGGTTCGGCCAAAATACTTATATAATGATAGGAGAATAATTATTGAACCACTTGGGGTTCGCCTGGAAGATTCTAGTATGTTTATTAATCATATAATATAAAAATAAAAAGAGACATTGTAAATGCCAAACTAATGAACTAAGATAAAAATATAAATAATGAAGTTAATATAGTGACCCAAACCTATCTAAAACCTATTGGTTAAGTATTTTTTGACCCATCCCAACCATATATTGGAAATAAATCATTTTTGAGCCATTAGAAACCGAAAATAATTTTATTATATAATAATATTTCTCACGTTTCTTAAGGTTCCCTTCACCCCTCATATAAAAAGGAACTCATGATTCTCTTTAATTCACACATTCAAAGCCATTTGGCTTAGACAAACTGTAAGAACCCGGTTCTTATTTTCGAGGTACGGGTTTCATCCTTTTCCTTTTCCTTAAGTGTTTTTTATAAAATATGGAGAATGGGAAAAATTGTTAATTTATGGAACTACATGTTGTTTACTTTATCCACACGTCGTGTACTTTTGGCCATGTTGGGATGAGTACATGGGGTGTGTGGCCATGCCGGTGATGAATGGTGTAGGAACTGACTACACACCATGTAGTGGTACCTTACACGCCATGTAGTAAGTCGGTAGGATTAAATAGTAAGGTGGTGGAGTCACCGCCAGTTGGGCTGCAGTACAAGACATGTACTCTTGTCGGCAGATGAACAGTGTGGCGTTGCTGCCATTTGAACAGTTAAATGAAAGGTGTACACACCGTTTACTTTTTTTTTTCAGCTTTAAACAGGCAGTAGCCTCCTCATTTGGCAGAGAAGGAACTTGAGCCGTTTTGGAGCCAAAGGAGGAGGCCGGATCTTTGAAGGTCCACTGGGCGTTCGTCTGGAATCCGATTCGGCTTCGGACTATCTTGTTGCAACCGCACAGGTAAGCCCTCTCCTCTCCTGGTACCATTATTTCCAATTCTTCTCCTAACATATGTTATTTATGTTTGAATGAGTTTTGTTCTTTGTCAGATCTACACCCTTCTTGGGAGTTTCTGGAGCCGGCGTTCTGGTATAGCGTTCGTTGGCGTATAAGGTAGGTGGCTTTGTGATTAGTTTTCCAACTTCTGTGTGTGTTTTTTGCATTTTTTGTGCCATGAACCCATGTCGGGGTGTCGTGTGGCTGAGGTCGTTGCTATATTTAATACCTATAATTGATTAGGTATTTAATTGTGATAATAAAATGCTGTTTGGGATCGTTGCTTGGATCCAGGACCCTATCGAGGGGTGTATTCCTCTGTTTAGCCGTCTAGCCAGGATACCTGAGGGTATGCCTTAAATGTAGTAATTGTAGAATTTCCTTGAGAGGAATTTCTTATTATAGCTTGTTTACCTGTTGGGCATGGCTCAGTTACCTGTTTATCCTAAGGGCATTGTTGTATTTGGCCTTAGGGCGTTGTTGTGATTAGCCTAAGGGCAATACACTATTTAGCTCGAGGGCTGTATTATTTCACCTGAGGGATACCATTCATGCCTGAGGGCTTGACTTCTGTGCCTAAGGGCAACACTTCCTACGCCTAAGTGAAATTTCTGTTATGCCTGAGAGAAATACCTGCGGGTTGGATTCTGTATGGCCTGAGGGCAAGCCTGAGGGCGTGGTTTACTATTTTAGCCTGAGGGAAAGCTTCTGGTTGGCCCGAGGGCTTGGTGGTGTTGAGCACAGAATGTTACTAAGTTAAATGATTAAATGGATAATAAAATGGAAATATAACTGGTAATTAGTTACTTTTGAGTACTGCTTACTTTATTGCATTTTACTACAACACACTGTTGTTGCATTCTTACATGCAGTTGGGCACGAGCCTTTGGTGGGTGCCTACTGAGATATATTTCACACACCCTGTTTGGGTCACGCTTTTCAGCCCAAACAGATTTATTTTCTATAGGTGTGGATAGGGGAAAGAGTCCCTATACAGGTACTTGACTGTTATTGTGGAGTAGGAGGGCATGGGATCGAGCCTAGGCTGATGATGCCGCTGCCAGTTGTTTGCTTTGTTTTGTTGTACTCTGTTGTTTACTTTACTGTATTGATGTATAACATGTTCTGGCTATTTTCATAGAACATGAATCATGTTGCATCATCAATTATATACTGTTTGTTATATCTACTTCTGTAATTATCTCAGTTGTGTATGTTTACTGCTTCCGCTATTTGTTGTATGGTTAATTTGGTATTCCGCTGTGCTACACTTTGATAAATTATGGCATAGTTTCCCCACTATCAGACATGGTGTTGGAGTTGGTGGTCTAGAACCAACTACTTTGTACATTATTCATTAAATAAAATCCTTATCACATCTTGATTGTTCTTCTGCGTCACATGTCATGTGATAATTTCCTAAGGACAGTTGTTGCATTAAAGGTTCGTAGCAGATCCCTAATATGATGAGAACCCGGAAGTGCCATAACACTGTTCTTGAATGTATGTTCTATGGCCGGATGATATTATTTTAGGGACACAAATAATACATGTCATTAGGGGTGAGGACTCATAAAACTTTGAGGCACCTTCTCATGGTGTGTGCCCTTGGTAATATCCCGCAGGATATTATGAGAACGAGACCCACCAGAAGGAAATCCACATTTCATAGTGTCATTGGATGTTCCTATCTATGGACGTGTGTATTGATCCTTAGACTTTAAGATTATTATTAATGGGTATTACAACTCACGCACATAGATGTATTGACGAAAACTGTGACGACACACTGTTCGCAGTGAGGTAGGATACGTTGGGTGCATCACGAGTAATACCGCATTAATAGATAATGCGAGAATGGATTTGTCCCTTCCATTCCATAACGGAAGTAGATATCTCAGGCCCTTTGATGGAATTGATATAGCCCAAATAAATCCATGGCCATGGTAAGGTATGGGCAAGTTCAATTCCGGGAATTCAAAGAAAGAATAATCAAGCACATGGGTTAATGGAACTAGCATGCAACCCGCTTGATTGGAGATATCGTGAAAAAGAGATTATAATACATGGTAAGCGTTCGTAGGAGGTGACACATCATTGCGGCATTAACTTATTTCTCTATTGGTGCCTTGGCGTGTTTCTAGACGCTAACCTTGGACTTTAGGCAGGCTCACCCTAATGCCACTAAGAAAGAGGCCTAGAGGGTCACACACACAAAGTGTGTCCATGTATCTTAGTTAAATATCAATTTAACAAGTTAAATAAATATTATTCCCGAATGTGGTTTAATAATTATTTAATTATATCTGATCGCATTTATTTTGATACTAGTTATTCGAGAGAATATATTGTGGATGAAATAATATTTTTATTAGCGAGTAAAGCAGTTAAATTTATTTAAGAAATAAATAGTCATTACTCAAGGTCTAAAAAATGTGGTGGAGAAAAATGGAAAATAAAAGTAAATGCCGTGTATTAATTATTATACGCCGTGTAGTTTTTCCAGTTGTGATTTTGAGGATTTATTATTGTTTTATTATATGATATTTATTATAATCAGCATGGGCGCATGTCAAAGAATTAATAATTCGACATGGGGGGTTTTCAATAAGAGTTAATAAAATAAATAAAACGCGTATTGCGTTTATTTATTGTCATAACTCTATTAACCAGAAACATGATTATAAATATTCTCACAACCCCAACATTTTGGAGATCCATTGGTTGTGCACAACGGATTTGGAAATACTCTCAAGCCAAGAGAGAATTCCCTTTCCACCAAGAATGCCCTCAAGTTACGAGAGAAAGATCCTCCACCGGATTAAGGCGGTCAAAGGCAGATATCGCAAGCGAAGGTTCTTCCATGCTAGCACTCAGAGATCCCTTCGGCGACGTCCAGAGATACATGACACACGTGTGGATCACCGCTAGTGGAATCCTACACTTGGATTCTAAAACACAACGATGGATCACTGAATCGTGATCGAACACATCAACGAAAAAGAATTCCAATGAGGTAATTATTATGCATTAATTAAATTAATTATAATCAACATATGATGATCCTCCTCAAGGGTTCAGGGACTCTCCCTTTTTCATTTCGTTCTTTGCTCTATTCCGAATATTCGGCATTTTATATCGTGATGGATCTCGGATTGAACATTGATTAACAAAAAATTATGTTTGGAAAACCCACCTATGCGCTTCCACTGCGCCCGGAACCTTTACATGGGCCCTCGCTGCTAGTCAGCAGCCTCTGGAGTTTGGGGAAATGCGCTTGAGGTCACGTGGTGAACCGGGCTTGGGGCACCCGTTGCGTGGCACCCGGGTACAGGACATTACAAAGTGGTATCAGAGGGGTTTCTTTTCATTGACTTACTATTTGGAGTCGTAGTTAGGGATAAGATAGAACGATAGTTGGTAATAAGTTGTGCTTGGGCGTAGCTAACCTGTGTACAGGGAAAATCCAGTCTACCTCGTATTTTCTATTCTTTTGATTTTTCAAATTTTACAGTTGATATATTTTCACTGTTGGGTGACACATTTGGATTGTGCTGTTTATATTTTATCTGTGGGTTCTAATTTTTTGCAACCCGATGAGATGAGGGTATGCCATCTCATGCATCATATAGGCACATGATACATATCACATGCCATGCATAGTTTCCATGCAATGTAGGTGCATTAGAATTTTCATTTTGTTGTGATAGTTGTTGTGCTAGTAAAGTGTGTTGTTGTGATAGCTGCTTGATAAATACCTGCCTAGTGATATGGTATTATTGTTTGATCTTGTTTATAGAATGGATGCCAAACATTGGTTTTTGGGGATTATGTGCCCCCATTAACCGGAATTTGGTGGATCATTCACTAGTTATTGGTTATAACACAAATAAGAGGTCAAACTTTGATTTGTGGGGTGTATGGGCCCCCACGGGTCAAAACTTGACACTTAGGTGTTGTTTTTAAGTATTTTCTGGGATCCAGAGAAGTTTCTCAGGCATACTGTCCGGAAAACCCAGTATACACGCCATTTATTATTTTTATACACGTGGTGTATTTTCTTCTGTTCGGGAAGAAAAATGAAATTTTTGAGTACACGTCGTGTACCCTGAGTACACGCCCTGTAGTCTCTTCCCATGTCACAAACTGTGTGGGTGGCGACACAGGGTAGGGAAAGGGTTGGGTAAAACACGCCGTGTAGATTATGTACACGCCGTGTAGTGTTGACTCGGAGTCCAGCCGTGTAACTAACAACACGGGTCGGTGAACTCCCTGACAGAACACACAGTGTCAATTATAGACACGCCGTGTAGTGTGACCTGGGGACTCGGCCGTGTAACTAACAACACGGGCTGGTGTCACCTCTCCCTGAGCACGCCGTGTACCATTGGGACACGTCGTGTAGTCTTGTCCGAGGACAGACCGTGTGGAGTTAGCCTTGTGGCTGGGAAACGGGGTGTTGTACACACCGTGTATGAGTGTAACACGCCGTGTAGAGTTAAGCTGAGTAGTCGGCCTTGTCATAGACGATACGAGATGTTGGAAAATAACACCATACAAGCTATGTAGATATTATACACGCCGAGTAGTTTTGTTGAACGGAAGCCGTGTGGAAGGACCCGGGTAGGGGAAAGGAAGTCAAGTACACGCCGTGTAGTCAGTGTACACGCCGTGTAGTCCTGTTTTGAAAATTTTTAAACACCTTCTTCCTACTGTTCCTTTGTGGTTCCCTCACTTTCAGTCTTAATAATCATGAATCTGAGGCGTGCTTTTGACCTTGTAGAGTCATGTTGCCTAGACGACCACGAGTTGTTCGCCAAGAGAGCGGTGACGATTATACTCCGTGGATGGTGGTCCATGGGCTACCAGTTGATCCACCAGCAGAGCCAGATGCAGCACTAGCATTTATACCAGACATAGGAGCGGAGGCACAGTTCCATGAAGGCTTATTGTGGTTCATGCAGACCTTTCAAGGAGGACCGCATGCTGCCACATCTATGGCCGAGTTGACACATATAATTCAGCAGCAACATCCGCCTACGTTTTCAGGGGATGGCGGACCACAGGCTATAGAGTCTTGGCTAGGATCGATGCAGACTATTTTCGAGTATCTTGAGATGCCTCCAGGGCGGAGGGTCAAGCTCGCGATTTACATGCTGCGTGATTCCGCCAAGAGGTGGTGGGATGTTACCACCTAGTCAAAGCATCACAGGGACATGTTGTGGGAGGATTTTCAGGCAGTCTTCTATGACTTCATCTTTCCTGAGACGCTGAGGATAGATAGAGCTTGAGAGTTCATGAATATACATTAGGGCGCTATGTCGGTGATGGACTACTCTGCTCATTTTACAGTGCTTCAGCGTTTTTCACTTGTGCTAGTGTGTGATGAAATGTTGAGAGCCAGACATTTTGAGGATGGTCTTCAGTATGACATCCGAGAACTTGTAAGTGTTATCAGTTTTCCTAATGTACACGCGATTGTGAACCATGCGTTTATTATAGAGAGGAACATGAGGGAATCAAGTGGTGTGGGCCAGGGCGGTTCACTGCATGTTACTGGAACTATTTCTGTTGGCAATAGGAAGAGACAGACGGTCTTCTCTCAGTGCGGCAGTACCAGCCAGGCAGCTTCTTCAGGTGGACCGGTCAGGTGCTACCAGTGTTACAGAGAGGGTCAGAAGAGGCGGAAGTTTCCATGGGACCCAGTGGAGTGCCGAGATTTCAGCAAGATGGGTCATCTACAGTGCTTTTGCAAGGTGTTTTTACCAATGGCTAGTGAGAGGGGTTCTGTGTAGAATCCACGTGCGGGAGCAGGACCAGTGGCTTCTTACTAGTTAGGGTACTGGAATACGTCAGGGCGTGCTGAAAGAGATGGTGGTCATGGCCATGGTATCCAGACACCAGGATCGCAGAGGCAGTAGGGCAGGACAGCTCAAGGTAGCCAGGCTGTGTCATAGGGCCGTGGCATTGGACAGGCATATGCAGTGCAACAGACCCAGCAGGTGCAGGATCTCAGACCTTCGAAAGTCAGAGGTACTATTCTATTAGCTTCTATCTTGTCTTCAGTACTTTTTTATGCGGGTGCTACACATAGTTTTTTATTTGTACTTTTTGTAGAGAGCCTTGGGCTCAGTGTTTCTACTTCTCCTGATATCTTGACGCTAGACACTACTTCGGGGACTAGGATGGTTTGTGTGTGTCAATGCATGGAGTGCCCCCTTGAGGTTGGTGGGTTTCACTTCCTTTGGGACCTCTATGTTCTGGAAATGACGAGCTATGTCGTCATTCATGGGATGGACTGGTTGGTTCCCTTTCGAGCCTTTTTAGACTACTACCTTCACAGGGTGCGTTTCACGTCACCAGAGGGCAGGGAGTTTCTATACAAGGGCGAGTTGGATGTTCAGGCGAGCCGAGCTGGACCAGAGCATCATGGGCGAGGTGGAGTCACAACCCAGATTGTGAGCTTATATCTGGATGACCAGGGGACGTGTCAGAAGGATTTGCCTCTAGTTTCTGATCATTTCAGGGATGTCTTCCCGGATGACTTTTCAGGTCTACCTAGGTGCGTGAGGTGGATTGCTCTGTTGAGCTTATGCCAGGAGCAGCACCGGTGTCCATTACTCCTTATAGGATAGCCATGGCTGAGTTGCAGGAGCTCAAGGGGAAGCTAGAGGAGTTACATGCAAAGAGTTTTATCTGACCCAATACTTCTCCTTGGGGTTCTCTGGCCCTTTTTGCGAAGAAGGCGGATGGTGCCCTCAGACATTGTGTGGATTATCGGAAGCTGAACTGGTTGACAGTTAAGAACTGATATCCCTTGTCGAGGATAGATGATCTGTTTGATCAGCTTCGTGGAGCACGAGTGTTCTTGAAGATTTACATGAGATCCAGATATCATAAGTTGCATGTTAGACCATGTGATATACCTCTCACATCTTTCAGGAGTACGTATGGTCTATATGATTATATGGTTATGCCGTTCGGACTCATGAACGTGCCAACAATTTTCATGGATCTAATGAATCGTGTGTTCCATCAATATATTGATTCATTTGTGGTAGTATTCGTGGACAACATCTTGGTGTACTCTCACACTCGACACGACCATGCCACCCATCTTGAGATCGTATTGAGTACACTGAGAGAGCATCGGTTATATGCTACGCTCTCGAAGTGCCACTTTTGGATGGACCAGATTCACATCTTGGGTCATATAATCTCAGAGGCAGGAGTTGCAGTGGACCCAGAGAAGGTGATAGGATTAGTTTCATGGGAGCAGCCCAAGAACATGATTGAGATACAGAGTTTCATAGGGTCGGCTAGTTACTACAGACGCTTCATACACGACTTCTCCAGCTTTGCAGCACCGTTGATAGGTCTGACTAAGAAGTGTGTGAAGTTCGTTTGGTCAGAAGCTTGTGAGACATCTTTTTAGGTCCTGAAGGGAAGGATGACATTAGCACCGATCCTGATACTCCTGTAGCAGGGGAAGAGTTATACAGTTTACTGTGATGCATCAGGGATTGGGCTGGGAGCCATTTTGATGCAGGGCGACCGAGTTGTTGCGTGCGGGTCTTGGCAGTTAAGGCCACATGATAGGAATTACCTGAAACATGATCTCGAGTTTGTTGCAGTTGATCATGTGTTGCGCTATTGGAGACATTATATTTCGTGAGAGCATTTTGTGGTTTTCACTGACCACAAAAGCCTCAAGTATATCTTTACTCAGTGTGACCTGAATCTGAGGCAGAGAAGGTGGGTCAAATACCTATAGTCCTTCGATTTTGAGCTTGCCTATACACATGGTAAAGGTAATGCAGTAGTCGATGCACTGAGCAGGAAGACTTAGATAAAGGCATTGCAGGATGCCAGTGGTGAGTGGAACCTTATGGATTTGTTCACTGAGATGCATCTGGAGGTGCATGCCAGTCAGGGGCATACTTATCTTTCCTTGTTAGCTTTGACTTCTACCCTCCATGACAGATTGATGATGAGGCAGCTATCAGATTCAGAAGGCCTAGTTCTACATGAGTCAGTGGCAAGTGAGGACCCTCCTTCTGGATGGACGATAGGAGATAAAGAGGTCTTGTGTTTCCAAGGATGTGTATGTGTGCCAGGGGATATATGCGAGGAGCTGATGTGGCAGTTTCATGATTCAACTTGGGCAGTTCATCTCGGGGTTACCAAGATGTACTGTGACTTGATGCATCGGTACTGGTGGCCGGGTATGAAGAGAGAGATAGCTGGTTTTGTAATGAGGTATTCCACCTGTCAGCAGGTGAAGGCGGAGCATCAGAGACCAGCTGGGATTTTACAGCAGTTGCCCATTCCCGAGTAGAAATGGGATGATGTCGCGATGGATTTCGTGAAGGGATTGCCGAGGTCACCTCAAGGAAATGACGTTGTGTGGGCTGTTGTGGACAGACTCACGAAGGTAGCTCACTTCTTGCCGATCAAGGAGACCATTGGTGCGGACGAGCTCGGATGGCTGTATATCCGAGAGATCGTACATCTGCATGGGGTCCCTCTTTATATCATTTCTGATAGGGACGCCCACTTTACATCTCATTTCGGGCAGAGTTTTCAGAGGGTTCTGGGTACACAGGTGAATCTGAGCACAACATACAACCCTCAGATAGATGGCCAGTCTGATCGGACGATACAGGTACTAGAGGACATGTTGTGTGCATGCATCCTAGACTTTGGGGGCTCTTGGGATAAGCATATACCCTTATTCGAGTTTGCCTATATCAATAGTTTTCAGGTAACTATTGAGTTGGAACCATACAAGGCTTTATATGGTAGCCCATGCCGACCAACTTTGTGCTGGTTAGAGGCAGGTGAGGTAACTTTACTGGGGCCACAGCTCGTGCAGAAGACATCTGAGCAGGTCCAGTTGATTCGGAAGCGGATGGCTACTGTGAAGTCTCATCAGAAGTCTTATGTTGATCTCCATAGATGAACCTTGGAGTTCGTGGTCGAGGATCAGGTTTTTTTACGTGTTTCGATGAGGCTTGGACAGAAGTAGATCCAGAGACAGGGTAAGCTTTCACCGAGGTATGTGGGACCATTTGAGATTCTGGAGAGAGTCAGGCCGATTTCCTATCAGTTGTAGTTACCACAACGATACTGAACCATGCATGACGTCTTCCACGTGTCTCAGTTGCGTCGCTACCTTTCAGACCCGTCTCACACCTTTCAGCCAGAGGAGGTTGAGCTTCAGCATAATGTGTCCTTTGAGGAGCATCCGGTCTATATCGTTGATAGGAGCACAACGGTTCTCTGAGGTCGGTCAGTTCCTCTCATATGGGTGATATGGCAGCATGGACGAGTGCAGGACGAGTCCTAGGAGCGGGAGTTCGACCTACGTGCTCAGTGGCCAGAGCTGTTCTGAGTTTTTTCTTTGCCACCCTTGAAAGGGAAATTTGCAGACGAATTGCTATAAGGGGGGAAGTTTGTAAGAGCCCGGTTCTTATTTTTGAGGTACGAGCTTCTTCCTTTTACTTTTCCTTAAGTGTTTTTTAGAAAATATGGAAAATGGGAAAAAAATGATAATTTTTGGAACTACACGCCATGTACTTTATCCACACGCTGTGTACTTCTGGCCATGTTGGGATGAGTACACGGGGCGTGTTGTCATGCTGGTGATGAATGGTGTAGGAACTGAATATACGCCGTTTAGTGGTACCTTACACGCCGTGTAGTTAGTCGGTAGGCTTAAACAGTAAGGCGGTGGAGTCACCACAAACTAGGCGGTTGTACACGCCGTGTACTTGGGAGTACATGCCGTGTACTCTTGTCGGCAGATGAACAGTGTGGCGGTGCCGCCATTTGAACAGTTAAATGAAAGGATTACATGTAGTGTAATTTGTTTTTTCATCTTAAAACAGGAAGTAGCCTCCTCATTTAGCAGAGGAGGTACTTGAGACGTTTTGGAGCCAAAGGAGGAGGCCGGATCTTTGAAGGTCCACCGGGCATTCATCTGGAATCCGATTCGGCTTCAGACGATCTCGTTGGAACCGCACGGGTAATCCCTCTCCTCTCCTGGTACCGTTCATGCCAATTATTCTCCTAAAGTAAGTTATTTAGGTTTGAATGATTTTTGTTCATCGTCAGATCTATGCCATTCTTGGGTGTTTCTGGATCCGGCGTTCAGGTATAGCATTCGTTGGCGTATAAGGTAGGTGGATTTGTGTGTTTTGTGTGTTTTTGTTCCACGAACCCATGTCAGGGTGTTGTGCGGTTGAGGCCATTGCTATATTCAATACCTAGAATCTATTAGGTATTTAATTGTGATAATAAAATGCTGTTTGGGATCATTACTTGGATCCAGGACCATCCAGAGGGGTATGTTCCTCTGTTTATCCATTTGGCTAGGATAACCGAGGGTATGTCTTAAATGTAGTAATTGTAGAATTTCCTTGAGAAGAATTTCTTGTTACAACTTGTTTACCAGTTGGGCATGGCCCGATTACCTGTTTATCCTGAGGACATTGTTGTATTTGGAATGAGGGCATTATTGTGATTATCCTTATGGAACGCACAATTTAGCCCGAGGGCTGTAGTATTTCTCCTGAGGGAAACCTTTCATGCCTGAGGTCTTGACTTATGTGCCTGAGGATGACATATCCTATTACTGAGGGAAATATCTGTTACGCCTGAGGGAAAAACCTGTGGGTTGGATTCTGTATGGCCTGAGGGCAAGCCAAAGGGCGTGGGTTACTATTTTAGCCTGAGGGCAAGCTTCAGGTTGGCCTGAGGGCTTGGTGCTATTGAGCACAGAATGTTACTACGTTAAATGATTAAATGGATAATAAAATAGCAATATAACTGGGAATTAGTTACTTTTGAATACTGCTTACTTTATTGCATTTTACTACTGCACACTATTGTTGCATACTTACACACAGTTGGGCACATGCCTTTGGTGGGTGCCTACTGAGATATATTTCGCACACCCTGTTTGGGTCACGCTGTTCGGCCCAAACAGATTTTGTTGTTGTAGGTCTGGATAGGGGAAAGAGTCCCTATACAGGTACTTGACTGTTGCTATAGAGTAGGAGGGCATGGGATCGAGCCTAGGCTCGCGATGCCGCTGCCAGCTATTTTCTTTGTTTTGCAGTACTCTGATGTTTATTGAACTTTATTGATGTATAACATGTTCTGGCTGTTTTCATAGAACATGAAACATGTAGCATCACCACTTATATATTGTTGGTTATATCCACTACTATAATTATCTCAGTTGTGTATGTTTACTGCTTTCGATGTTTGTTGTATGGTTATTTTGGTATTCCGCTGCACTACACTTTTATAAATGAGGGCATAATTTCCCCACTATCAGACATGGGCCCTCGCTGCTAGTCGGCAGCCTCTGGCGTTTGGGGAAATGCGCTTGAGGTCACATGGCGAACTGGGCTCGGGGCACCCGTTGCATGGCACCCGGGTCAGGGACGTTACACAAACCCTGCACAAATACCTTCTCAACTATCCTCCCTTCATCCTAGAGGACTCATGTTTAGTCAAAAATCCAATCTATGGAGCCATTTTGGTCAAATCGAAAGAAAGAACCCGAATAAGATGTAAATATTTCATCACCTCTTTCAAGTACTTTCGTCTTCCACTTCATGTTTCTTTATTATTTCTATTCTAAAATAATAAATTCAATATATTATATATACTGTGATGTTATTATAAATATGGTACAACCATATTCATTATTATATCCGTCCTTTTAATTACCTGTCACCATATGTGCGTACGTACGACTTACCTTCTCCACGTTGTGGTGAAGATGTTATTCAATACATTATTATATGGATGTGTATAATAAGGATGTATAATTTATGTAAATAATAAATATAACATTGTAATAATTTTGTATATATATATGATATACAATCCAATTATATGTAATTTTAATATCAAAAGAATGATATTGTCGCTCGTGCTTACATACAGATTATCGTCTCCACGAATGCGATGAGATTCATTCCCCATCGTGTTCATTCGAGACTTATTTTCATTAGATGATTAAAAATAATTTTTAAAGACTTAATACCCTTATAAATATTAATATGATACATCCTATCCATAACAAACATTAATTATGTAACAAATCATATAATGGAAAATGATTCAGTTAATACCTGAAATGACTATAATACTAAGATATTATGAAAAAAGAAATATTAGAAGATCATATATGATATAATATTAATGTATATGATTATTTTATAATTTAATAACAATTATTTCAGCATTATAAAAGAGGTTAACCTTCCCTCAACCAAGGAAAAGTTTATGGTTATGGTTAATTTCACAATCTATTTATTATCAGAGGTTGTTTTTATATATGTATCTACTGGGACCTCTTTATCATCCATATACATGATTCATAAAAATGTATATAAAAACAATTTTACTATTTAATATACTATGGGTTAAATAGATTTATATTATTTTTTGACATTCGATGTTCTGAATGGAATATTTTCATTGTTTTCTAAACAAGGTACTTTATGACCTTTTTGACAATATTAAGATAAGAATGTTTTTTAACTTATATGGAACTTGCAGCTATTTTCATGCCATTATAAAATCATAGAAGCTTCCCTTACATGATTATAAGAATGTTTTGAAAATGAATTTTTTCTTTACAATTATGAGACTCTAAAATTATTTCAAAATAGAAAGAGATATTTCTCTACAAAAGGTTTTGATTTCCTCTATGTCGACATTATTTGATGGAATTTTTGTTTTTTTGATGTTGATTTATTATGATAAAAATATTCCATATTTTATTAATGGGTTTGGTGATATGTTTGACTATGGATGTGTTATTTTTACACCATTCATGTTTTATGGTTAAATTATTGACATTTCGTATGCTATTTTTTATACAAATGTTTATGTTATATTTCAACCTTTTCATATAAGGAATGTATTGGACTTAGTAATAGATGGGTAGAGCCCTCTATTGCTCCTCGATGCATCATTTGGTCTCATGACACATCTAGATGTGGAATTTCCCGAGGCCTTTCCCAATTTGATAACTAGTTTTGGCTGAGGCCTTAATCATTTTTATACGTCTTGGCCGAGGCCTTGAAAAAATGATTCAGAATGTCTAGAATTATACATTCCCTCATTTTGAAAATAATATTAATGGTTCTTGTTGTCATTAATCTAGTAGAATACCCATGATTATGTTTTATTATGGAATTATTTTATAAGATCATATTCCTACCGTAAAAGTGTTCATGTTTATTACTAGTAAAGGCATGTCTTTTCAATTATTCCTCATGCTTAATAGTTATGTTATCTTCTTCCATATTGCTTACCCTTACTGAGAGATTGAGCTCACCCCTTTCTTATGTTTCATTTTCCCATTATATGAAGAAGTTAATTATGACTGACTTTCTGGATTAATCTAGGAGGCTTGTATGTATGTAATGGAAAAAAATCGTGTGGTATTTCTTTTCAAATTGTAAAGTTGAACTTAGGTATGAATCTTGTTTCCATGACTGTAAATATGATCGGTCATTCAGGACATTATTTCTTGTAATCATGCCAATGTTCTATAATAATGTACCGACACTCTCTAACTAGAGTCAGGGGGGTTATAGTTGGTATCAGAGGAAGTTTAGTACAAACCATGGAATCTAGATTTTGATAAACCTTGATTAGATCACATAGCCGTAATATAGACTTTGATGATTAGTATATAGGAACATCTTATAATTTTGTTATTTTACAGAGTTTGTATGTTTTACATGTAATACATCCCTGTCTGGATACAAGAAGGTAGTGGTGGATCTGGGACATATGTACCTAGGGGTAAAACCCGAAAACACCTCATTGATCTAGACTCAAAAAGAAACTGGTGCACGAAAATTGGCCTTGCTGCACTCTAGGTTATGACACTCCCGGGGGATATTCTTATGATAATTATCAATTTCATTACAATCCATTATGAAGGATTTAGTAGTATATACATCCTCAAACAAAAAATTTGATTGATTATGGATTATATCGATAAATTGATCAATTTATGTTTAGTGTTTTACAAGTTTGGATTTATGTATTGTTATTCATAAAGTAATCTAGTGTATTCCATTGTAATGAAATGGCGCCCAGTAGAATGAATGTAAACTACAACAAAAATTATCATCCAAATAGTAATAAGGATAATATATTTCATGATATTGAGATTAAATTTAGAATGGAAATAGTCTCCAATTTATTCTCAACATATGAAGAAATAATATCTTGTGTTAATAAGATAAGTAAATAATTCTCTGAGTCTTATAAATTTGAAGGGATGCAAGTGAATAAAAGGATATAAGGGAGAATGATGGATAAAGGGAAGAGGGAAAAGAAATATTTTCCCATATGTGATAATTTTGTAAAGAATCACTATGGTAAATTCTTGAAGGGAATGGGAGTTTGTCATAAGTTATGAGAAAAAGGGCACCATGTTTGTGATTGCAATGGTAAGTAATAGGTTTCCAATGTAAAATGATTCATCTACAAGGTGTTGGGACACTGCACTAAGCAGTATCCCAGTAATCATAGTATATCGCAAATGATGCTATTGGTTAATAAAAATGTTAAGATACTACCTCAAATGAAGATGAATGACTAATATAATTATGTTGTTGTTATATTTTTTTTCATCTGAGTGTTGTATCAGAAATATAATATTTATATGAATTATGGGGATAAATAAGGATTTTACTATAGTACTATTTTATTAAGTATTTGAGATTATATGGTTCTATTAAATGTTACATAATAGTAATCTACAATTTTAGGAAAATACATGGTTGAAGGTATGTTAATCCTTAATATGGTCTCGATAATGAGGTAGTGATTCTTGCATAACATATGATTGATTAGGATAAATTATATTGGATATTATTGAAAATATTGAAACTAATTAATGATTAGTATATTCCATCATTGTTGGAGTTTACAACATTTTTGGATATAAGGATTATATCTAGTATTCTATAAGGAATAAGGGGGCATTAATGTAATCAATAAGGTTTTATGGTCATTCAGGATGTTTTAGTGTTTTAAAAAAATACATGATGAAGGTGTTCACATTTAATTACATGGAAAAAAGGATCTTCACTGTTTTTTTCCATCGTTATGAATTTTGGACTATGATTTTGGATAGAAGTACTTTGGATAATTCTAGTTTGAGATTATTTTTGTATTTCCATAAAAGGATAACTCAGAGTTCGGGTGGTAACCAGTCGTGTCCGACAAGGCTGCGAGACATGAACCCACAACTGAAGGGCAACTAGGTTGTATCACCAAACACTGGCTCACATGTTGTCCTAGATTTAATAATATAGTTTTTTTAAAAGGTATTGTAGATTATTTATTAATTTGTTTTTGTTTTAAACCCTATATGAATAGGGGAAATTTAATATTTTTTTAGGTCTATTATATTTTAGGGTGAAAGATGAGTTTGTCGTAGATATTAGTTAAAGGATGGAACTCTACCTGTCAATTTTATATAGTTTTTTCTTCAAATATTCTATGAATAAATTAATTCTTAAAAATTAATAAAGGGATATTAAAACAAAAAATGAGTTATCCAAATACATTATGTTTTGTTGAACCGATGGTATTTTAAATCATCGTATATTGATGGCTTTGAGGCCAACAATTCTACAATTTTTTGTGACTGATGACCACAATCAATTCCTATAAATATTTACATTTTCTCTCAAGTTATGTGTCTAAATTTTCCACCAATGTTCTTCTATTCGAGATCATAATTTGATGGTACCTTTTTTTATTCCCCGTTTCTTTTATTTAGACTAAATTTTATTGACCCAATTTCTGAAGTGGTTCATCCTACACAAGTATTTTCTATTTTCAACCATTTATTTTCGAAGAAAAATTTAAAATTGAGAAATGAAATTTATTAATGTTGAGATGAATGTAACACCCCAATATTTCATAGTATGTTATTTCTTCAATGTAATGCAATAACATGAACTACACGCAACACTGAGTTCAAGCGCACCAAGACTTACCAAACTTGCCGTTAAAAAGAGGTTATGAATAATATTAACTAAACTTGGAACATTATATAATAATTATAACTTATTAATCCATATTATATGTTTCCTAGACAAAATGTAAGAAAAAAATTCATTTTTTTAGATAAAAGAAGTTTTTTAAAAAAAAATCATGTTTACCACCTTTTAATTGTGAAACCTTTTTAAATCCAATATTTGAAACTATTATATATTCAATTTGTAAAAGTATAATTGTTTCTTTAGAATCGGTACATAATAATTTAGTTTCAATAAATGTGTCCGGTTTTTCTAATAATTTTCATATTTGGGTGAATAGTGAAAAATTATATATTTTTTCTGAAAACAACATTCTTCATCAAAATAATTGATAGTGTTAAATAATACATTTTAATTATTTTGAAGTAGAAATATATTATATTTTTACCATTTCGTCCATATGATGGTCACTGATTGTAATTTCACTTTGATATTGGACATAACCAAGTGTTAATCTTTTGATAGTTATTATTTCTTAAAGATAATATTTTTGGTTTTGAAAATGGGAAATAATTTTAAATTAATAATTGAAAATTATATTTTTTTAGTTTTGTAAAATATACCTCATTTTTGAATTCAAAATATCAAAATTTTCTTATGGTGATTTTTTGGTATTTTTTCTAAAATCAATCAATTTTTTAAGAATATTGAAAACCAATAATTTATTTTTTTAAAAAGATAAATAATATAAAAATTATTTATATAATTTAAATTTAATTTATGTCAAAATTGATACATAATACTTATATTAGTTCAATATAGATCATTGGAATCGTTTTATAATAAGTTTAGATATATAAAATTTTTATTAAACTATTACTGTCTTTTCTCAATTTCTAGGAGGATTTTCAAATTTCCATAAAAAATAATTTTTCCATTTATTTGAATTTAATTTCAAAAATTAGAGAGACATGGTTTACATCAATTAGTAAAATGTGGTTCAATAAGATAAAAATATTGTTTGGTGAATAGTAACTTTTGACTGTTATTTACCGCGGTTAAAGGTAAACAAGGTAATTTAAGGTAAAAAATATTATAATAATAAAATATTACATTAACACATGTCATAAAATTATTTTATGAGTCATGGATGACCATTCCCAACTTTAGGATTATTTTGGGACCCCATGGAGCCACTTATGAATGATGATGACACTTTGTTTTAATTTACTTAATGTAATGGAAAAAATATAATAAACAAATATCTTTTGGTAAATTAATTTTTTCATGGGATTATATAAGTACTCCTTTCGACTATAAATATTAATTGGAAATATAAAACTATTTCATACATAATTTAATATTATTTTTATTTTGTAGACATTAAATAATTCAATTTATTTGGGACACAATGTTGATGCAATAATAACCTTATTAATGAACTATTATATTAATTAATATTATAAATATTTAAAAAAATATAATTTGAGACTTTTTATGAATCACACTAATTTTATAGGTTAATATGACATTTTAGGGTTGATAAATGATTTTTTTGAAGTAATAATGCTATTATGAATTTAGAAAAAACAAAATACCAAATAGTGTTACAATTGACATAAAAGAGTTTTTGAAAAAAATATTATATTATTAATTGATAATCTATTCTTAAAAATCTAAGGATAATCCAAAAGACTTATATAATGATATGTGTATAATTAGTGGACCACTTGGGGTTCTCTTGGAAATTTAAAGTATGTTTATTTACCATTTAATTTAAAAATACAAAGAGACGTGGTAAATGTCAAACTTATAAACAAAGATTTAAATCTAAAAGATGAGGTTAATATAGTAACCCAAACCTTTCTAAAACTAGTTAGTTGAGTATGTTGCAAACCCTCCCCACCCTAGACCTAAAATAAACCATTTTGGAGCCATTATAAACCGAAGAATATTTTTTTATAAAATAATATTTCTATCATTTCCTAAGGTGCCCCTTACCCATCTTAAAAAAGGGCACCCCCCTTCTCTCTAATTCACACATTCAAAGAAATTTGGATCATCCAAACCCTCCAAAATACCCAATCAACTACCCTCCCTTAATCCAGGAGGACTTAGTTTAGTCGGAAAGCAATCCTATGGAGCCCTTTTGATCAAATCAGAAGGAATAACCTGATGAAGAGGTAAATATTTAATCACATCATTCAAGTTCTTTTATTCTTCGACTTCCTCTCTCACTGTTGTTTCCATTCTAAAATAACGACTCCATTATCTTCTATATACTGTGAAGTTATTATAAATATGGTACAACCATATTTGTTATTCTATCCATCCTTTGAATGACATGTCACCATACGTGCATACATACAGTTACAGTCTCCACGTCGTGGTCTAGTTGTTATTCAATACATTATTATTTGGATGGGTATAATAATGATGTATAATTTATGTAAATAATAAATATAACATTATAATGATTCTTTATATATGATATACCATCCTATTATATATTATTTTAATATCAAAATAATGATATTGTTGCTCGTACGTACGTACAGATTATCATCTCCACGAATGCAATGACATTCGTTTCCCATCGTATCCATTCAAGACTAATTTTAATTAGATGACTAAAAATAATGTCTAAAGACATAATATAATTCTGAATATTAATAAGATACATCCTATCTATAAAAAACAGTACTTACATAACATATCATATAAAGTAAAATGAATAAGTTAACACCCGCAATGATGATAATACTAAGATATTATTAACAAAGCAATATTAAAAATCATATATGTTATCATATTAATGTATATGATTATTGTATAATTTAACATCAATTATTCCACTATTATACATGATTTTAACCTACCCTCATCCGATTAAAAGTACAAGGTAATGTTTTATTTTAAAATCTCTTTATTATCCAAGGTTTTTTTTCCCAGATGATTCGAGATCCGAGACTGCTCGGTCCCAAAAAATTTATTAATAATAGAAAGAGAAACACA
The DNA here is from genome assembly GCA_963277665.1 of Viscum album. NCBI lineage: Eukaryota > Viridiplantae > Streptophyta > Magnoliopsida > Santalales > Viscaceae > Viscum > Viscum album. Next base: position 66,141 of record CAUJRU010001612.1, read on the forward strand.
ACGAAACAAAAATATGGAACAAACACAACCAAATGCATATAGACATCCCAACATGGGCCACACGAAAACCAATGAAAAAAACCAAACTACAATACAAATCACTCACAACACACTGACACACATGTTTTATCTAACAAAACAACATCTATGATTGTCTATCCAACAAACTACATCCGTGATTTCCGGTCCACGCGCCCAACTAGACTTACAGTTTTCACCGCCTCCCCACATGAAATCCCCAAAATCACAAAGCCTGCTATGTGCTTCACTTTCCATCCTCATCACATGCCCCCAAAGACAACATGCACACCTAAAGTCATCACATAACCTGAGGAGAAAGAATCCCCTGAGGCACCATCAATCACTATTGTTTCCAGTAATCACACCTTCATGTCTAACGCCAGCAGAATTCACACTTAAAAAGAATCTCAAAAAATAGCCCTACTGTCAGCCACCAATCATCCCGCCAAATGCATCACCTCCCACATGCCTTTTGAACACCATCTGGGGCACCGTCTGCGTTAGCACTAGCCATCACCACCGTCCGGATCCCAGAATAGCCATCTCCCTAAACCATTGATAGGTTGATTTGTGGACACCAAATCGCATCACGGATGCACCGTCATCTCTGAAAGAACTTCAATAATTATGTACCCGACACTGGAACCTCAACAGAATAGCAGTTGCCCCATACATCGTCGGTGGTAACCAGAACCGCCAAGATCCCAACACCTCAAGCTCCCGCGGACTTGCATACCCTCATTAGCATATCTATGCACTACTATCTTTTCCAGATCCAGAAAATCCATATCACCTCGCATAAGATGCTTGATCACACCAGCAACCCACCCCGCATGACTGAATCACAATCCATCGTCAAAGGCGCCAGCCCTCCCACTTTCCAACCGACCATCCACCCACTGGATATGGTTAAAATATTGTCATTTCTTATGCTAGTTTTATTACAAATGTTTATGTTATATTTCAACCTTTTCTATTATGGAATGTAGTGGACTTAGTACGTGATAGGTGGAGCCCGCTATAGCTCCTCGATGCATCGGTAGGTCGCATGAGACAACTAGACGTGTAATTAGACGAGGCATTTCCAAATGTGATATCTAGTTTTGTCCGAGGTCTTAATCATTTGTAGAGGTCTTAGTCGAGGCCCTGAAAAAATGTTTCAGAATGTCCGACATTATACATTCCCTCATAATAAAAATCATATTGATTGTTAATGTGGTCATTCGACTAGTATAATACCTATGATTATGTTTTACAATGGCATTATTTACTGTGATCATATTCCTACCATAAAAGTTTTCATTTTTATTACTGGTAATGGTATATGTTTTCAATTATTCGCCATTCTTAATATTTATTTTATCTTCCGTTTTATTACTTACCCTTACTGAGCGTTTGAGCTCACCCCTTTCTTATGTTTCATTTTCGTAGGATATGATGAAGTTAATAATGAGTGACTTTTAGGCATAATCTTGGAGTCTTGGATGTTTCTAATGTAATAAATTAGCGTTGTATTTTTTTCATGTTGTAATTTTAAACTTATGTATGAATATTGTTTCCATTACTGCTAAATTAATCGGTATTTTGAGAATTGATTCCTTTTAATCATGCCAATGTTATATAATAATCCACCGAATCTAGGTAACTAGTGTTGGGGTGTTACAAACTACATTCCAATTTTAGCTATCAAATTAAATTCTGTGACTTATGAATTATATAGTAAAACAAATAAAACTAAATCAAACAACATAGTATATACAAATCAACTGGTTTAGTCTCATGCATAGAACGAATCCACTCCACTTGGTGATCACCTTCCACCAAGAAGTTTATTTTAAAAAAAATTATACACACCCTGGATCGAGGAAAACAATAGTACCTCAGACTGTCTAGGTCACACGACATCTTCCATAGTTCTTCATGGATATGAACTACCATGTCACCCAGGTACCACTTACACATTTATATGTGGTAATAAACATGTTTAAAAAGATGCGAGAGGAAGGATATCTTGTATTAACCAATTTAATGTAAGAGAAAATTTGTGTTTTTATACAGACACACACACACAATTCTTGAAAGAAACAAATAATACACAACAGGGAAAAAAATATGATATTAGGCTAGAAGTGTTGTGAGTTTTATTCTGTGAATCTCTGGACTTCTAGGATTATGTAAATGTAGGAATCAAATCATATTGAGAGAAATATGTAACCGCAAGTTTGGTGCTCTAGTTTGCAGTTAATCCCAGCTCATGTTCTTCTATTAGTGGTTATTGTGAAGATGATCTTGTCTCCGATCAATGGAATCTCATAATTTTGGATTTTATAATGCTTCATGTGTTGTTCAGCTGTATTGAGTGTCATGAGTTGGGTCTTTTCTCAATAATTCACATGTTTCTTCGTTATCGTGCATTGCCACTTGTTTTTGGTCCACACATCTCTTTTGATTATTGGTGTTCATGTGTTGGAGTGGACATGATGCATGTATTCTACACCTCTTACCTCATATTGTATGATTTTAAGTTTACAATGAAATATTAATTATGTCAGTGCATTTAAAGGACTAAAATATGATAGTTAGAAATTAAATTGAAAACGACAAAACATATTAAAGAACGTGGTCACAATCTCTCAAGAAACAATGTCTCTATGAAATGGTGTCTCTTTCTTTGCCTTTTATAAGTGATATAGTAATGATGAAATATATTTATTGATATGATTAACCGGTAGCACAGATGTGGTGTCTGCTCACAGTGTCTGGTTCTCAGTGTCTGGTCATGCTATCTAGGTCTCGGTGCCTCGTCATGGTGTCTGGTCATGGTTTCTGGGTCACTATGTCTGGGTAATGGTGTCTCTCCATGATGTATGTGTAACTATGTCTAGTTAATGATGTCTAGGTCATGTTGTCATGGTCCTCTTCTAGAAAAACATTACTGGGGGAAAACTCACGGTTTCTCAGACATAACCATATTTCTGTATATAGACTTCAGAAGTGATATTCAATGAATTAGTTAAAATTGATCGTTCATCAACAAAATCATTATAAACCAAATTTAATATAGTTTATAATAATCAAGAAAAATTTATAGCAATTATGATATTGGATAGGTTTATTCAAGTTCTAATGAAACCAACCATTTGTATACATGATTTGAGACATATTTATTAGCATTTATATGCTTTATAGAATGTATAGGATTTGTGATCATTAAAACTTGATAACCACATGAGGAATCCAACACATATTATTTTGATGACTATGTTAAAATCTATTATGTGTCAGTTATTCACCTTTAAATAATGATTTTTTCCTATATATGATAGATTTCATTATACGCTTTCCCATATTAAGCATCTGATCTCACCAATTTCATAGGTTTTATTTTTTAGAGGATTCATTGATGTTTATTATGGCTGATATGTAGCTTTAATAAAGGTGAATAATTACATTACAAATAGATTTTATATGTTTTATTTTATGTTTAAATCTATAAGATAGTTTTTTTATATGTAATCAAGTTTTAAAAAAACATAATTAATTGGTTTATTAATATTTTATTCCTTGTAAACATGACAATGTAATGGATAACAGACTAGCACTAAGATTATACAGTTTGGTTAATTGAATAATGCTTTCAATGCATTGATTATTCTATAAAAATGTTATTTCTTTATAGGTTTTCATAGATAGTGGTCTTAGAAAAAATGAGATGTTTACCAAAACTAAATTTTAGTACCCATTCAATCCACGAAACATCTAATGCCATTAAAATATTATAGTCTAATCCATACGTCAATTTCCTCATTAATTTAATGATCCATAGTTATCTTTTTCTTGGTGATAACATGAACCATCAATGTTATAAGATTTAATCAAAAATCACATTTACCTTAAATTTAATATAACATTTCCTTCAACAAGGTATTTAGTATTGTATTTAAATTATCTTCATGTTAATCCTCTATTTTGGATTATAAAATAATATCATTTAACATGACTAAAATGAATTTTTCAATAAAACCACTGAAGAAATTATTCATCAAGTCAAAGAAGAAAAAAGAGGAATTATTGAGTACTAATTGTATAATTATAAACTCATATTACACATACTATGTATTAAATATAGACTTGGTGATATCATACTTATTCACATTTACTAGATTACATGATATTAAATGATATATATTATAGTAGTGTTTGGATACATGTAGATGATCAAAATGTCATTGATCTATGAAAGATGATACTGTTATTTCTCTTGATCTTTTAAGCACATCATAACCAATTCCATGGATCGTTGGCCCATCCTTCGTGAAGATATAAATGATCATTAAAACCCATATTGAAGAACAATAATTTATAAATACATTATCCATATTAGACCATATTATTCAACTATTCTTTTATAACATAAATTATAAATGTATTCTTCGATATTGAAAGATATCTGGGTATGATATCTATTGAAAACTCCACATCATATCTTTGTTGTAGAGTATGAAATTCATTAGGAAACAAAATAATGAATTACTTGATAATAATAATGTAATAAATTAGTTTATTTTAAATAGATTAATTTATTTGAGAAAGATACGATTATTCATAAGGAAATAATATTTGTACATTAAAATTTGGAACCAAGGAAGAATCATCGTCCTCCTTGAATGTGTATAACATTTATGAGTGATTAGAGATATGGTTGGTGGTTTAATTATATCATAAATTTATGTTTTATCTATATAAGTAAAATCAATAAATTCTCATTATTTCCTAAATATCCAAAATTTATATATCAGAAGATATTATAGGAAATTAATCATGAATATTTAGATAAGGGATACGATGTTTTCTTGGAATGCAACAACTTACACATTTCTCATCTTCATTGAAAATCAAACTTCCATATTTTGTTAAAGTGATCGAATAGTTTTTTTAAAAATTCATGATATGAATAATTGTAAAGAACAATAGTAACATAATACATTTTATGGTCATGAATAGATGATAAGCTGACCATTCACTATTTGATTCTAGTTCTAATAATTTACTCCATAAAAAATAATCTCACGGATGACAATATTAAAAATATATAACATATAAAAGGGAAACTAGGGAAATTTATGAGATAAATCATTGGTGAAATATATCATATAAGTAATTAATTTTTAGGATTCAGTCAATTTTATCTATATGTTATTTCCAATGAAAAAAATAGAAGTAAAATTACTTATTCACATAATTGTTGTTCATATAGATCATGTGAATATACCAAAGAATAAACCATCAGAGGGTAAAACTATCTATGTAAAAGTAATGTTTTTATACACTATGTAACAACTGATTGTAGCTTAATGTCCATGTTCAAGGTTACTACCTCAATCAATAATTTTTCTAAAGCCATGCAGAATTATAGTTAAAAAATAAGAAAGTATTTCAATTGAAACCAGATAATCTATAAATCCTCATAAAATTGGGGGTGTTATTATGTTTATTCATATATAAAATCCTTTAAAAATAATTTTTCAATCGTAATACCAAAATTGAGAAGTATTTTCATTGTTACAAACTATAAAAAACATATTTTATGACACCATAATTCATGATTTATTACATAAAGGTACACATAATACAATCCCAAAAGATAATGAAGACTAATTTATTAGGGAAATTAATTAAATATCATAACAAAAATAAATATTAATATAATCACATCATTTAAAACATTATTAGGATGATCATAAATTATATCGTTCTTCTCATATTACAAGGGATGACTTTGGCATTCACATCAGGTAAAGGGAGATATATATCACAATAATAGAATTAAAAGAGAAAATTGCTCATTAAATTAGTTCAAATAATCCGAGATACATATCATGGTACCATTAGAGGTGTTATAATCATAATCATTAATAATTATGAAGTATATAACCTTATAGAAAAAGGCATCAAGCGTATGTGGAAATAATTCAAAATATGATATTATAATAATAAATCACGGATAATTGAAAAAAAATCAAACAAAATGTGATTATAATAAATATAAATGTTCCATAAATGTAGTACTATTAGATAATTACAATTAAAATTAATTGGGGGGCTATATAATTCTAGGCCAAGTAGTCATTTTTATATCATCTACATGTATATGTGTTCCAAATAGCTCAAATATCATAGGTATGTAACTAGTGAATATAAATATCATGATTAAAGATTGTGATATATATAAATAAATGTGTCTATTAAATTAATGATAGGAATATGTTGTTGAATTCCCTTGAGTGGAAACAGATCTTGGTATTCAGTACATATTTATTTGTCTAAGAAAATCATAAGAAAATGTTTGTACTATAATATGGGTATACAAATGATATTGAAATGTTTTAATTAGATTGAAATGGGTCTAAAACCACTTTTAAATAACATTTAATATAAATTTAATGTGTAATAACATATCCCAACATGATAAATTTAAAATAAAAGGGAATAAAATAAAGGAGGTTCTTGAAGAATATGGATGATAAGATACTTTACATATAATAGTCACTTCTAAATTCTTTGAATGAAATTATAGATAGGTTGTAGGAACCATGGGATGACTCTAGAGAAATAATTATATATTAAAATCTTGATAAAAGGTATTTATTGAAGAATAAAGTGAGGCTTTTTTGGTTTATATTGAAAATTAAAACATAATTCCTTATTAATTTCTTAATAAAGGTTCTGTAAAATATGTGAAAATTTTATCAAAATCACAAACATTACTAATTTTTTATGACATTTCTTCTACCAATGTGGAGGTTTTTTAATCATATTACTTAATTATGGATTGATCTATTTAAAATAATACCTTTGGTTATGTTGATGTGATTCATGATTGTAATGTATTCATATCAAAATAATAAAACAAAATATTTTTTGGAAGATTCATTAAGGGATTATAAAATTAAATTAATTATATAATAAAATTAATATTTAAAGGGTAAATACTTATGTTTTCCATTTATACATTTAATGGAATATATTATATCACTATTAGATCATTAGTATTTTAAAATAAAAACAATTTTTTTTCATATTTAATATTTACTTGAAACATCAACTCTATTAAAAAATTATAAAAAACACCACATGATGAATTAAATTTAATGATTGTGACAATAAGATTTTATATTTAATATTTTTTATATAACTATGTGTGTTTAAATAATAAAATCAAAATACCTGTCTATTTAAAATAACAAGACTTTGATAATAATTATTTTCTAACCCATAAAATAATTTCATTTGACTTTTCAAAATTAAAAGTCCATTTATTAAAAAAATAAAATTTAATAATATTACTCTATTATAATATCATGTATTTAAAAATATTCTATATTCATTATTAATAGTTTATTGATTGAATGTATATATTTCCAAAATATTATACACATTGTGTTTCCATATCACAGAATCTAATTTTAATCAAAACTCATTATGGAATCATTTAAGAGTAAATGTTTAAAAATAGTAAATATAAAAAAGGATGAATTAAAATATAATAGAATTGAAAAAAAATAGGTTCTAGAAACTTAAAACATCAAAAAACAAGTTAATTTAAAATGGGTATAGTGTGTGATGGTGAGTTTTTCTTGAGGTTTTCGGCATACCTGGTTTCAGTTGTAATCTTGATGAGATAGAAATTATCCTAGAAATGGTCTAGTTCAAGATTAAGTTGATGAATCTAAATATGGTATTGATCATGTAAAAATTATAAGAGATTAATAGGATTCATAGGGTGTGACCGTAATGGTTGATTCCATAACTTTTACTCTCTAATTCTATTGGACTTTATCATATCTTGTTATATATTCTACAAATATGTTAACACTTAAATAGACATGTTGTGAATATTTATGAGGATTAATGGTATTTAAAAATATATTATATAATTTTACTAAAAAAATGTATTGAATTAATTTTATATTACTTTATTACATGATAATGGAATTATTAATTCCAAAAGAGTGAATTCCATTTATAAATGTTCATGTATTTTTAACCCATCCATTGAAAAAGGAATTATCGAAATATTTTTTCTTATTTATATTTTTAAAACATATTAAAATATATGAAAACCATGATCAAACTTTTTCCTAACTAATTGGTACATTATTTCTACCTGATTCAACATGAATATTTAATTACATATTCAAGTCGGTTAATTACAATTTTTTAAAAAAATCCAATTATCAATGTGTATTAGATTTCAATCATCTTATATTAAATTTTTGGAATTGTTTTTAATATTTTCTCTATATATTTGTAATATATAACATATGAAACTTCCAATTCGATAATTAGGATAAAATTTAATATCCAGGAGTACTATGAGAAATGTATTCATCCTAAACAAACATCCTACATAGTATAAGGCCCTAGCCATAAACATTACTTAATTGTGAGTTATTTAAATAATTAACATTGAGGATCTTTTCAGGATAATATTTTTAGATAATTAGATCATATATCATGCATTACATTCCACTTGTATAGAAGGTGGTTACATCAAAGACAAGATTCACTCTTCTCATTAATGGAAACATATTTTATGTAAAACATGGATTCTTTCTTGACACATCCTTGACACTATAAACACATCATGTACCTTTCCCTTGAACTGTGAAAATCATATAAAAAAAATGGGATGATCATAAAAAGCTCAGTAAGGGATATTAAAATATGTAATTAAAACATTAGTTCGTGTATACATAAGAATCAATGAAATCATACTTTAATCATAAAACATAAGTACTTTAAAATACCTCATGAAATCATAAGATCTACGAATAACTCAGAGAAATCATAAGACATAAAGGTAACTTGAGTCATTCATAACATTATTATGTAGGGAGTAACCCTCATGGTTACGTTTGGAATATCCATCACAGTATATTCCCTAAATCTCATAGGAGAAACATTTATGTTTCCCTCCGTCACGTTACCCAATGCATTGGAGAGCTATATCGGGCTCACCGGCCCTTAATTTATCACTGAACCACCCATCTTCATAAACAATGCCCAAGAACCATAACATAATCGTATCATATAAAACATGCATAAAGGAAACACACCATTTCCACATTTCAATCACAAGATTTCAATACACCACATTGATCTAATCAAAACTTTATCAAAACCATTTTCAAAAAGAAAAAAAAAGAAATGTAAAACATGGTATTTATTTTTCATAAAAAAAAAGTTATGGCTTTTAGAGGAAGCCGAAACTCAAATAATGGTCACTGCATCGGAGAAGTCATTATCGCCGCATACGTAAGACAAAAAAAATCATTTTGTCGTTTTGTAAAATTCTTCCTAAAAAAAGATTACTCATGAATAAAAGTAAAAATAAAATGGGTTTATACACCATATAAAAGAAAGTTCTGTATAAAACAAACTATTCCTCAATGGAAGGATATTGAGACGAAGTCCCTTACAAAGTCGGTATCCTTATATTAAGGATAAATAAATTACATAATTATTTGTGAAAAATATAAATACACCAAATATAAGAGGATATTAAGTGTAAAAAATCATAGGTCATCCAAAAATATTCATAGTATGACATATTCAAGAAGTAGAGTTTTAATCCAAAGAATTGAAATTGGGATTAGAACTTCCCTTACAGAAATTCAACAGCCTAACAACATCATTTTAAAATTCAGAAAATTAGACGATGAGAGATTTTAAGGGTATCTCATCACTTGGACATATCATTTACATCAATAAGGATATATAAGAACATATCCCAATATAATAAGATGTAAATTAAAAGACCTAACAAAAATAAATCTTTTAAAAAGAGGAGGGTGAAAGGTTCCCTTACCGATTTGGGTAACATTCGAAATGTACACCCCATAAAATAAGTACTATACAACATTGATGTAAATACTCATAAACAATATTATATTACTCAAATAGTAGAATAATGGGCATCACATAAACAACTCAAAGGAAATGGTGGAAAATGTAACATAAATCTCACGGGAATAAAAGTGAGATGAAAAATCCCTTATGAAAACTCGGCAGCATAACGACGCCACTTAAAACATCCAAAAAATGGATTGACGATATCAAATAGGGTCTCTCATCATATGAAAAAAAAATTACAGTAATAGGAATATAAAATAACATCTCCCAACATCATAAATAGGAGCTTAAAAGGAATGACATAAAATATAATAATTAAAAATAAAGAGAGGGGAATGATCCCTTACCTCGTGTCTAACATGACTCGATCGTTCTTTAATCTCCTGAATAATAAACATGAGTTAATTTATACTTTCTTAAAAACATTTTTCAAGTTCATTATTCCTTTTATATCATTTATTACCATGTTATGAACACTACATAATTATTTAAGTTAATAATGGTTGTTTTGTCGATCATTGGTACTTGAGTCAAAAATAAACTCCTTATAATTACATGTTGTTCATGTGGTAAAATATCCATTATATCCAGAATTATATTCATTATGTAGATATAATATATATCATATATATCCATTATATACATGAATTTATAATATTACATAACATGTAGAGGTATGAAATGAAATGCACCGTTCATTGAGACGGTAAGCTGTACGTACGCATGAATGCTACCTTCATTTCAATTTCATATTTAATTGAATTAAAAAATAATTATATAAAGATAAATTATAATTCCAGTATAATATCATATATAATATTAATAACTCCATCCTTTACACATCCCAAATATGGCATTAACGAATCAAATCACTTTGAGGGGGTGGTAGTCCGCACTTTCTAAAATAAAGATATCACATTTACCCATAATTGAAACCATAAAGGTATTACATAAATGAAAAATAAATAAGCATAAGAAAATAAATAAGAATATAATATATCATATATATATATAAATATTAATGGCCAAATTTGAAGGCGTTAAAAGAATATTGTGCAATCATCGTTTCGTGAGGCAGTAATTCACCATCCACAAAAACTGTATGTTCTTTAATCATTAAACAGAGGTGTGTGTTTGTGTAGCACTAATAATACTTATAAAAACATCCTAGTATATTTAACATACTATTTTTGTTACAAAATAATTTAATAAAAAGAGTTTGGGGGGGGGGGGGGGGGTTGGAGAAGCATAAAAAAACAAAAGAACACAAGTGAAGACATTACCATTAAATCGGCCAACTCTTCTTCGTTTGATCCAAAAGGGTGTTTGAAGAGATTTATGCCTATGGTGAGGTTTATAGGATGAATATAGGGATATTGGGAGATTATTTGAGTAGAGTTTGGATGATCCAAAGGGGTTGAGAAATGTGAGAGATGGGTAGGAAGTGGGGTCTATTTATAAGGGAGTGGAGGGGCTCTTTTGGAAAACATGAAACTATTATTTTATGATAAAATGGAATTCGGTTTCGAAAGCTCAAAAAATAATTAATGTCTAAGATAAGGTGGTACATGTTCAAAATAAAATAATCTAATAAAAATTGGACATGTTTTGGATATTATTTTAAACATTATCTTCTTATTTATTTAAATCATTTATTAATGACATAAACACTGCATCACCATTGTGTCATAAATAATTTTATTTATTTGATGTCTAAAAATTATAAAACAATTACCATGATGTAGGAAATCTTTTTATATTTTAATTAATATTATAGTAAAAAAAATAACTTGTATAACTCCATTTAAAAATTGTTTTATTGAAACAATACATGTTTGTGATATTTTTATTTTTACTTTAAATAAAAGGTATTAATGTTATTATCATACCCAAGTGGCTACAAGGGGTCCCAAAAATTTACCCATGGATTCTATTGGTCTTCCATGACCAATCCAATAAGTTTATGACATGTTTCAATATATTTTTATATTTTTATAATATCATTTTTATCTTAAATTACACTAATTACCTCATATCGCGGTTAACAAAACAGAAAAGTTACTATTCACCAAAAAAAATATTTTAATCCATTTGAACCAAAATATACATAATAATGATAACCATGTATATCAGATTTTTTAAATTCAATACAAAAAAAGTGGTAAACTTTCATTTAAACGAAAATCAGTTTGTTTAACTATCACTTAGTGGTTTCACTATTCATCAAAAATTGAAGTTCTTCAGAAAAATAAAAAAAATTCACCATAAGCTATATTTGATATTACGAATACAAAAATGATGTATATTTTAAAAAATTCAAAAACTATAAGATGAATTAATTAATTTTATAAATAATTGTTGTTGTCAAAACAAATAGCGTGTTTTTAAGAAACAATATCTATCAAAAGACTCACACTTGTTTATGTCCAATTTCAAAGTGAAATTAAATTCAATGACCACCATTGGATTAAATGGTAAAAATATATTCTAATTACAATTTATAACCAATTAATAATGATAATATAACCATATAAATAATAATGATTAAAAGGAGGTTTGGACTTAAAATACAACATTTTCACAATTCATTAAATATGAACTTTGTCGGAAAAATACCAAAAAGATACACAAAGTAAATTTTGATGCCTGATTCTAAAGAAGAATTTTATTTGGTTTAATGTAACATATAAATGTGACCAAAACTATATTTAACTTGGGTTCTCCATTAAAAGGTGATAAATTGACCGTTTAGTAAATATTAGAGTATTTATGCCTAAAATTGAATTCTTTTCTTATTTTAAGCCTTTATCTTTTATTGGATAAATGTAAAAACATTTAACAAATTTGTATAATCATATTATAGTTAGTTCTATTCATTCCCACTATTATAATGTCCAGGCTTTAACTACCATTTAAAATAATATTATTATATTATGAGTGTGTGACGTAAGGTTTCAAAGAAACTTGTTGTGTGTATTGGGTAGGCCATCGAACATAACATCCCCTTTAAGGTAATATTAATATTTTATTCAAAAAAATTTCATGAATATGAAAATTTCATATTCTTTATTTACACAGGATGTTACATCCTTCCCCACTTTTGGGAATTGCATCCTCACAATTTTAAAGTTGGTCATGGAGACTTCATTAAAAGTCCCATATCAGAAAACGAGTCAATAAAACTATCACATTAAAATAAAAGAGAACTACAAAGGTTACCTGCGATAACCCATATTAGGATTCCATGTACGGAAAACATGGATATGGATGAAAAAACAAAGGGTCATGTTCCGATGGAGAGTGATAGAAAACATGTCTAGGATAAAGTTAACCACCAGAAAATCACAAAATTGTGAGGGGTTAAACGGTATTTGATTCCCCAGTAGGAAAAGATAATAGACACCATTTTTGGTTAAAGTTTATTTTCATTTAAGAATTTATTTATGGGTTTAACTAAAACATAAGGAGACATACTTAGTTGTCATGTAGACATCATCGTTTACTAGATTTCTAACACAAACTCATATTTTCTCTAAACAATGAGTATTTCATGATGACTTGTTCATATTAAGAGGACTATAATAAACTTCTAGAGAATCACCTATCCCAAAAAAGATGAACTATATATTTCCCATGACATTAGACCTTAACCAAATCCAAAAATTGTTAGTACAAGATCAGATAATACCCAAAAAGGATAATCCTTTACAAAAAGAAAATGTACTCCTAATCTCCAAAATTTCTCAAACAATACCCAATGTTCAACAAAAACCATTCAATAAACATCTACCCATAAAATTCCTCAATTTAATCCAATCTAATATTGAAACCCAAATCTCTGAAGGATTTAATCACATAGTCTTCCAATGTAAATTTTATCATTTATCTCCAAATAACATCAGTTACTCTTAAAGTATCATATTGAAAAGTAATTAACCTCATCACATATCCTCCATGATAAGTTAATCATTTTCATAGATAACCCAAAATCATATCATTCCATAATAAAAACATAGATTCTTCCAAAATAAAATTCCATTGTTTCTCCTCAATTGAAATCTCAAATCATTCAATTTTCTATAGGCATATATTGTTTCCATGAAATAGAGAACATCATCCAAAATAATAGTTATTACTTGATCACCAAATCATTTTCCTACACTAAAGATATCCATTTGATAAAACATAAGTTCCCCAAATAAACTTCTTCATGATCCATAAAATAATTTAACCAAAAAGAATAAGTTATACTAACAAAAGACTTCACATAGTCTAGTGGTAGGCTATGTACCCTTGTTTCCCTTTGGTTGTGGGTTCAATTCATGTGGCATTTCCAAATGCGATGCGTTGTCACCCATCTTACGTGTTTGACTTTTTATAAATCTGAAAAAAAACCCTAACATGTTTTAACCTCAATTGATTCCTTATTCCACTCATTTTCATCCAAATTCATTATGATATCAACATGTTATTTCTTGATGTCTTACTTAACCATCATAAGATAAAATAAATCGCTCCCCAAAATGAAGAAAATCATACCATGATTGTGGTGTCTATTTGGTTACATCACCATCTTGTTCATGTAAGTAGAAGTCCATGAATCACAACAAAGATTTAGATATCCTTCAAAATCATTTTCTTCCTCCATCCAAATACACCTTGTACAACATGGGTCATATGGGTGTTCATAGAAAAACAATTTTGGAAAATAATAATGTATGACATATAATTTCAAAACATCTAATAAAACATGATTTCTATAAAATAGTCGGAGCAAAATTGAGTTGAAACTTTCTCATAATGGTCCTTTTATAATACCATAGGTATGTTATGAGAGACTATATTTTAAAAGAAAATATAAATAGGTTGCACAAGGGTCTATTTCTTCAGCACTATTTTTAAAATCATATTCTGCCTCAAAATCTTATGATAAGGTAAAATATCTGAAAATGCATTGATAATATTTACCTTTGTTGAAAATATGAAAATATCATGAAAATAGGATTTGATTAAATACAACCCATGATCCACAATGATAACGAGGTATAGTGGAGGTGTTTGATATCTCAGACAACTACTTGTAAGTGAGTTTTATGCTAGAAAAAGATTCACAATCATCCGAACATGACTTTGCGATAATTATTGTAATCATATCCCCAATAAGAGATAGGAATTTCATTTGAGATCCTCCTCCTCCCATTTGTAACTGACATTCTTTGATATGAAAAAGATATAAAACAAGGATATAACTGAAATAATAGTCCTAGGGACTAACCATGTGTTTAACGGAAACTTATAATCCCTAAAGCTGTCTAAACCGACCTTTGATACCAACTATAAGGCCCCAGCCTTAAACATTACTTAATCATGAGTCATTTCATGAATTCACAATGAGTATCATTAAATGTTTATAGTTTTAGATAATTATATCATATATCATTCATTACTTTCAACTTGTAAACAATGTGGTTACATCAAAGAAAAAATTCACTCTTCTCATTAAAAAACATATTTTAAATAAAACATGGATTCATTCATGAAACTTCCTTGACACTATCATCAATTAATGTACCTTTCCCTTGACCTGTGAAAAATATATCAAAAACATGGGATGAGCATAAAAATCTATGTATGGGATATAAAAATACGGAATGAAAACATTAGTTCATGTATACATAAGAATCAATGAAATCATACTTTAATCATAAAACATAATAAATTTAACAAACCTCATGAATTCATAAGATTTATGAATAACTCATAGAAATCATAAGACCTAAAGGTAACTTGAGGCATTCATAACATTCTTTTGTAGGGTGTAACCCTCATGGTTATGTTTGGAATACCCATCACAGTATATTCCCTAAATCTTTTAAAAGAAACATTCACGTTTACCTCCGTTACATTACCCAATGCATTGGAGAGATATATCAGGCTCACCCACCGTTAGTTTATCACGGAACTAACTGTCTTCATAAATAATGCCAAAGAACCATAACATAATTGTATCATATAAAACACGCATAAATGAAACACAAAATTTCCAAATTTCAATCACAAGATATCAATACACCACATTGATCTAATCAAAACATTATCAAAACCATATTCAATACTAAAATAAGAGAAATGTAAAACATGGTATTTATTTTTCATAATAAAAAGTTATGGCCTGTAGAGGAAGCCGAAACTCAAATAATGGTCACGGCGGTGGAGAAGTCGTTGTCGCCACATACGTAAGACTAAAACATTCCTTTTGTCGTTTAGAAAAATTCTTTGTATAAAAATATTCATTTTGAATAAAAGTAAAAGTAAAAGTGTTTTATACACCATATAAAAGAATGTTGTGTATAAAACAAAATTTGCCTCAATGGAAGGTGACTGAGACGATGTCCCTTACAAAGTCGGTATCCTTAGAATAAAGACAAATCAATTACATAATTATGCGTGAAAAATATAAATACACCCAATATAAGAGGATATTAATTGTAAAACATTCAGATGTAATCCATGCATATTCATAGTATGACATAATCATGAAGTAGTGGTTTAACCTAGTTAATTGAAATTGGGTTAAGAAGTTCCCTTATAGAAATTTGATAGCCTAACAACGCCATTTTAAAATTCAGAAAATTTGACGATGAGAGATAAAAAGGTTATCTCATCACTTTGAAATATCATTTATAGCAATAATGATATATAAGAACATAACCAAACATAAGAAGATGTAAATTAAAAGACAAATAAAAAACAAGTCTTTTAAAAAGAGGAGGGCGAATGGTTCCCTTACAGATTTGGGAATCTTTCGAAACGTACACTAAATAAAAGACTGACTATAAAACATTGATGTAAATACTCATAAACAAAATTATATTACTCAAATAGTAGAATAATGGGCAGTAAATACACCACTCAAAGTATATGGTGGAAAATGTAGCATAAATCTCACGGGAATAAAAGTGAGATGAAAAATCCCTTACGCAAACTCGAAGCCTAACGACGCAACTTCAGCTTCCAGAAAATGGATTGACGAGATCAAATAGGGTATCTCATCATATTAACATCAAATGTACAATAAGTGTAATATAAAATAACATCTCCCAACCTAATAAATAAGAGCTCAAATGGTATGACATAAAAGAGAGTACTTAATAAGAAAGTGAGAGGAATGATCCCTTACCCCATGTCTGACTTGACACGAGCATTCTTTAATCTCATGTATAATAAAATTGAGATAATTTCTAATTGATTAATATCCTTTTTCAAGTTAATTATTCCTCTTATATCCCTTATTACCATGTTATTAACACTGTGTAATTATTTAAGTTAATAATTGTCATTTTGTCAATCATTGGTACTTGAGTCAAAAAGAAACTCCTTATAATTACAAGTTGTTCATGTGGTAAAATATCTATTATATACAGAATTATATTCATGTTTTATATATCTTATATATCTTATATATCCTATATATACATGCATTTATAATATTACATAACATTTAGAGGTAAGAAATGAAATGCACCGTTAATGGAGACGGTAAGCCCTACGTACGCATGAACGCTACTTTCATTTCTATTTCATATTTAATGGAATTAAATCATAATGATATAAAGGTAAATTATAATTCTAGTATAATATCATATATAATATTATTAACTCTTTCCTTTACATGTCCCACATATGGAATTAATGAATCAAATCACTTTGAGGGGGTGGTAGTCCGCACTTCCTAAAATGAAGATATCGTGTTTACCCATAATGGAAACCATAAAGGTATGCCATAAATGAGAAATAATGAAGCATAAATAAAAAAACATATTATATATCATATATAATTATAGTAAAATCTTAATTACCACAATTGAATGTGTTAAAAGAATATTGAACAATCATCGTTTCGTGAGGCAGTAATTCGGCATCCACAGAAATAGTATGTTCTTTAACCATTAGATGGAGATATGTGTATATGTAGCTCGAATTATAATTTTAACAACATCCTAGTATATTTTATATACTTTTGTTGTTACAAAATAAATTAATAAAAAGAGTTTATAGGGGTTTGGAGAAGCATAAAAAAACAAAACAACAAAAGTGAAGACATTACAATTAAATCGTGTAACTCTTCTTCATTTGACCCAAAAGGGTTTCATGAAGAGATTTATTCCTAAGGTAAGGCTTCTAATATGAATAGAGGGATATTGGTAGATTATTTTAGTAGTGTTTGGATTAGAGAAAGGTCTTGAGATGTGTGAGATATGGGTAGGATGTGGGGTCTTTTTATAAGGGAGAGGAGGGTCTCTTTTAGAAAACTTGAAACTATTATTTTATTATAAAATGATATTCGGTTTATAAATCTCCAATAATCATTAAAGACGATGATACAGTGGTCTATGTTCGAAATAAAATCATCAAATAAGAATTGGACAAGTTTTGGAATTTATTTTAAACATTATATTCTTATTTATTTAATTCATTCATTAATGACATAAACACTACATCGCCTTTGTGTCATAAATAATTTTATTTTTTTGATGTAAAAAAACTATAAAACAAATACCATGATGTAGGGAATATGTTTATCTTTCTATTTAATATTTATAGTAAAATATATAACTTGTATAACTCCATGTAAAAATTGTTTTAGTAAAACAATACATGTTTGTGATTTTTTATTTTTACTCTAAATAAAATGTATTAATGTCATTATCTTACCCATGTGGGTACATGGGGTCCCACAAATTGACCAATGGAATTTCATGGTCGGCGATGACCTATCAACTAAATTTAGGACATGTGTCAAGATATTTTTATATTTTTATAATATCATTTTTATCTTAAATGACACTAATTACCTCGAATCGCGGTTAACAAAACTCAAAAGTTACTATTCATGAAAAAAATATTTTAATCCCTTTGAACAAAATTTTACTTAATAATGGTAAAAATTTATGTTGGATTTTTGAAATTCAATACACAATAGCGGTAAACATTCATTTAAACGAAAATCAGTTTGTTTAACTACCACTTAGTGGTTTCACTATTCATCAAAAATTGAAGTTCTTCTGAAAAATACAAAAAATTCATCATAAGATATATTTGATATTACGAATTCAAAAATGATGTCTATTTTGAAAAATTAAATACATATAAGTTGAATTAATTAATTTTATAAATAATTCCCATTGTTCAAACAAATATTGTGTTTATAATAAACAATATCTATCAAAAGACTAACACTTGTTTATGTCCAATTTCAATGGGAAATTAATTCCAATGACCACCATTAGATTTAATTGTAAAAATATATTATTATATAACATTAAATAAAATTAAAAAAGATAATCTAACCATATAAATAAATTATATTAAAAGGAGTTTTTGACTTAAAATACAACAGTTTTCACTATTCATTAAAAATGAACCTTGTCGAAAAAATACCAAAAAGAAACACAAAGTAAATTTTGATGTCCCGATTCTAAAGAAAAATTTTATTTGGTTTAATTTAACATATAAGAGTTACCAAAACTATATTTAAAGAGGTTTCTCCATTAAAAGGCGATAAATCGACCTTTTATTGAATATTAGAGTATTTATTCCTAAAATTGAATTTTTTTCTTATATTAAGCATTTATCATTTATTGGATAAATGTAAAAACATTTAACAAACATATATAATCATATTTTAGTTAGTTCTATTCATTCCTTATATTACAACGACTAGGAATTAACTACCATTTAAAATAATATTATTATATTAATGGTGTGTGACGTAAGGTTTCAAAGAAACTCATTATGTGTATTGGGTACGCTATCAAACATAACAATCCCTTTAAAGTAATATTAATATTTTATTCAAAAAAATTAATGAATATGAAAATTTCATATTATTTATTTACCCGGGATGTTACACATAGTTAGTTTAGTGGTATACCAAATCTATAACCTAATGTACAACTGTATATCCATAATTATTTATTTATGTACATTATTTATCCAGTACAACAAAAAAAGATATTTTATTTTATTTAGTAAAAAATCATTCTTTCTTCCATATAATTTTACCAATTTGTATTACATTAGAATCTTGGATAATATATAACTATAAAATAATTGTATTTTAAGGAAATCATCAAATATAGAAGGATTCGAACTATAAGAAAGGACAATGTTTGATAAACTATCCTTCATTATTCAAAATTATATAACAGAAAAAAATTGTATAATAGAAGAAATATCATGACATTACCTAATATTCCCTTGTGACATGTGTATCTTACGTTAAGCCTTTTATAAGTATTATATTTTATATTTATCCTAGAATAATCAATGACAATCATTATAAATTTTTTTAGCATAAACAGACATGTTTATTTTTAAATTTTTTATTTTCCACATTTCTTATTAAAACAGTAGGTGATTTTGTATTTATAATTTTTTAAATTTTGAAATATTAATGATGGAAATATTAGTAAAAAATTAATAACATAAAAGATATGTATTGTACCCATTAATGAGTTTACCTTATGTTATATAATTGAATAGATTAATGAAACATATAAGATTTTGTATTTAATCTTATTCCACCAATAATTATGTAGTAAATAAATTAAATAATTAATAAATTTTTAATAATTATTAACATATAATAACTGTATAAAAAATAGTGATGATGATGTTTCTTGTAATCCATGTGATGATTTTTTTTGTAAAAGTTGTGATAAGTTGAGGAAGTGTTGGAATTGTTTTTCTTATACACATTTTCGTGTTATAAAATGTATTTTAAAATACTGTCATACATAATTTTATTTTATTAGATAGGGAATTTAAAATTGATACGATTTAAAATATATATAGTCATTGAATATTATTTCGTTTATTTAATATTAGATATATTACATTAATTATATGTTATTAAAAGTGTGAAAAATATTTCATTAGAAGATAATTTTTGGGGTGGAGATGTTTGAAATATTTTTGACAAGTGCATTGGATGTGTTAGATGTATTTTTAGTTTAATTATATAGAAAAAGAGTGTGTTGTATGGCTATAGGGAATATTAAAAAGGCATCTTCCATTATAAAGTACCACTATTGAGATACTATTTTACAATGACTATTTTTTTTTGAAAATGAATTAACTATTTCAATATTTGAAAATTTCAAACGTAATATTTTGAGTCAGTTCATCCCTTGATATATATAATCATGGCTCAATTATAGTTGTTAAGAATTTTTGGATGAGGATATGAGAGCTTGTGTGGGTATATAAATTCCTGAAGAGGGTACAACCGCCATTCAGAGTGATGAAATGGACCCCCGAGGTAGGGTGATCCTAAGAGGATTTTTAAATTCTTATATTGTAAATTCTATAAAATAGGCATTTGGAACACTCTAATAAAATTATTATGTGTAATTTTATTCTTTATTTAAAAAAAATTATGAATTAAGATATATAACATCAATCATCCTAATATTCCTCCTCTAGTTACTATAGTTTTCTCCACAATACAATCTCAGATTTCAAATTATGCAGGAACTAAAGTAGTGAAAATAATAAAAATATAAAGAATATTTTAAATTCTAATATACTTGATTTTTATTCATATAACCCATGACATAGTCCAATATATGATCAAATTAATGTATAAATACTTCTTGGTTTTTGAAGAAAGAAACACAAGTTAAATTTCTAAGAAAAAAATTATTTTGAAGATTGATTTCTATTTTTTAGTGATTATTAATTATAATGAAATGTTATAAACCATTATTGAAGATATTATTTATTTAATGAATATAGAATAATAATTAAACACTATCTTGGTTATGTATAATATTTTGAAATTTCTCCAATGTAATCATTTAATGAGATTTTATATCATTTTCTTAGAGTCCCATATAATATTGTTATAATATCAAGTTCAATATAATTTGTTCCATTAATTTAAAGGAAAATAAAATTTGTATAGAATATTATATATAGTAGAGTTCATATTTCATAGACTAATGAATTGTATGGTTTATAAGAATCATAAGTTATATTTGAAATTTACATTGTATAAATGGATTGTTTTAATGATATTTTTTAATAATATAATATATAATTTCAAATCTTCAACCATTATAGAATTATCAATCAACAATATAAAACATTAGAGGGAGATGTTGTGAAGGATTATGGGGAGATCATACTATATTCATATTTTAAAATTTTCATGTTTTGAAAAGAATAATTTGGAGGATTTAGTATTACATTGCTACTTGTATGGGAATCCTAGTATCGAACGAAAAACAATTTATCAATATTGGAAATAATCTTTATTGGTAGAAGAGGTAAATTAAATTGGATAGATCTTGGATTTTACAATTATCATTATTATCTATAATAATATATAACCCACTGACCTAGTTCCTCTTTTGAAATCCATGAAATTACATTTTCAGATACAATGGTGATGATTGTGACCTAAATGTTTTCATCAAAATTAGACAACATAAAAATGAAAACATGAATACCTTACATAGAAGAGGATGATTTAAGTTTAGAGATTTATAAAATTTTAAAAACCTCTATAGAAACATTTCATATGACCCTGGACTAATAGAAACAAATACATAATGTTGAACATTGTCTCATATTATAAAAAAAAATTCTTATTTCAAATTAGTTCATCAATATTGTCCTTGAGAAATTCCTTATATACAAAATATTATCAAAATCATTATTTAATCACTAGGAAAAAGGAAATAAAGGAACAATGAGATCATAATTTTAGTAATATTAGACATAATCATCAATAATTAAATGTCATCATAGATAATAATAGTTCATATGGTTTTGATTATATAATCAACAAGCATGAGAATATAATAATTGAACTAATACTCATCAATACATGGATTATAAAATATTAAATCATGGAAAATGAAATAATGATTGGAATAAATAATCAAAATCCATGTGATATCAATCAAGATCGTGATAGGCATTATAAACTCATATCTAGAATAAATAAAAAATATTGCTATCATATAGCATCATCTCATTTAACCGATATAGAACCCTTACAGAACACTTATATATAACAATAACCATATTCTCCATTTCTAAAATAATTCACTAGAGAAAATAATAATTACACAAGGAATCAGATCACTATCTCAAAAAACCCCACATATAATTTATAATTTGGTCACCAAGATCTATATGAACACCCATAAATTATTATTTCTATGAACTAAATACAAATGAAATCATTAAAAACTCATTAAACCAATAATAACACATATTATAAAATAAAAAACCCATGAAAAGAAAACAAATACAATTACAATTTCATTGGAGTGGGAATAACCTATAAAAAGTAAATTGGTTCCAATATAATCACATTGAAACATGACTAACCCAGGTAAAAGAAATGGTATTCAAAATGGTGTCTTTGAAATCTTATTATCCATGGAAAAGAAAAGGGTTCATTGACAATATATTTGGTACATATACAACCCATGGTAATGATAGAGTATTAAAAACCAACTAGGACATATTCAATCATTTTTAAAGAAACTAATTTAATATCAATCCATTTAGAACATATTGAACCCAAGGAAAAGTATTAGGTTTTACAATAATATATTTTGGGAATATTCAACCTAGGTAAACAAATAGGTTTCATAAAAACCTATTTAAAACAATCATAATCCATCAAATGAAATAATGATAATATAATCAAAAAAATATATACTTTTTTAAGGATATGTAACAACATGGGTTGATGATTTTGAATAATAGAAATCACCTTAATAGATCATTAAAACATTCTAGAAGAAAATAATACTTAAAAATTACAAATAATCCCATTCCACATTGAACCATTTAAACCATTATCCCTATGAGTGGGATTTAATAAATGAAAATTCTAATATCAATATAATAATAAGATTCATGATATAAAATTGTAATTTATATTTACATACATATCATCAACTATGATATGTGGATAACATAACAAATATCAAACAAATTGAAAATTTTGACGAAAATACAATACTAATTTGGTATCATTGAAAATTTAAACCTCATAAAATATATATAAAAAAATTTATACGACAAACCCAATAAATTTAACAGTAATAATAATAACATAATTCATTTTTTCTCTATATTCTACAAAAAAATAAGTGGTGAATATGGAATATGTCTCACCAAAATAAAAGTGGGATAAGAAAAAACCCATAAAAATTTCATATCATTAGAGTGAGAATAAATCAAAAAAAAAAATTTATTTATGTCAAATAAAAATCTATATAATAAATTTGGAATTATATAATAATAAAATCATAGTTCATTTTATACATATTAATGGATTAACATAACCAATTATATTGATGTTCAACACAATTAATGAAAAATACGTTAAGAAATCCCTTACAACCTGAGAAAAAAATGAATTATATATCATTTTATATAACAATATTAATGAAAATTAACATTTATAAAAATATATAAATTCACTATATAACATTACTATAGGGATGGATGTTTTGATTCCATGAAATTTTATAAATAAAATTCCCAATTTTATTTAATTAAATGACTTATTAAATTGTATGGTTATATAAAACTCAAGAACTAA
Organism: Viscum album; assembly: GCA_963277665.1. NCBI lineage: Eukaryota > Viridiplantae > Streptophyta > Magnoliopsida > Santalales > Viscaceae > Viscum > Viscum album. The sequence continues at coordinate 90,709 of CAUJRU010001612.1, forward strand.
TATGGTTTTATTATATCCAATGATATTTATAAGACTATCATTCATCATCACTATTTATAATATAGTCCATTAATAGTGAGTATATAATTAATATAAATATATGGATATAACAAATCCATTTGACAAATAGAAAAGATGTGATTGCCTCCTATAGTAAGATCATAGCCTATAAAGCCCATTTATCATAGAATCCAAAGGACATAGAATTATTGGTCCTTTCCCTGGACTGATGCCAGTCTATAATACAATGAAATAAGAATGTGTGAAACCCTTTTTTGGATTAGATCATGCTCATTGATATAATGTCCCAAATCATGTTTTTCGAACTATCCCTTGAAAACTTCACTATCATACACCGTACTCATAGTGATTTTTAGGTGTATTATAAAGTTATTTATAATTTCCATAGAAATATGAGTATTTAAATTTTTTTTTATGATAACTTGAATATAATTTCAACCAATTATATAACTTTATAAATGATATTTAATTTGATACCATTAAATAAAAAATTATTTAGCGGTAATATTTAAATTTATTTAAGGAATTTTTTGATGAATTAATGGTTTCATAAATAAATTGTTTTTGTAATAAAATATTATTATTAAATAATTATAATTAAATATAATAGTTTATTTAATTTTTATGTTGTTAAATGTAAATTTTATTTTGGTTTAAAAACAATTATTTTCAACAAACCCATTATTTCCCAATAACTGCTATTTTTATTTTAAAATAGAAAATATATATATTTAGAAAATTATTTAGTTACAATTAATATAAATTTTAGAATCAATAAATCTAAATTATATAGAGTTTAATTTTTCCAAATTTTATGTGACAGTCAAAATTTTCAGTAGAAAATAAATACATTATATATATACCTTGTGAATTACGAAATCATAAAAACCCAAATGTTATGTAATATATACAATAAATGGGACTGAAGACCAAATATATGATTTAACTTTAACATAATCTCATTTTAATTTATTTTATGAATTTATAAATCCTTTTTCAATCCTTTGAAACCATTAAAATAATTCATGTTTTTAAATAATTTCATTAGGATTATGACCCAAATTCATATAAGGTAGGGAATTATTTTTTTATTTTTTACCACAAACATATAAATTAAACATAACCACTATCAATTTCCTAATAACATGTCGAAAACATGGTAATGTTTTGTTTTGAATACTTTATTATATAGATTCCAAAACCTATGTTTGATAAATATTAAATAAATATACATTATTTTTCAATATAAACCCACCCCTGATCCCACATTTGTTCAGTATTTTTTTTGAATAACATACATACTTTGACCTCTGTTCTCTATAGTCATCGCAATGATCCCCCAATCTCTCAAGATGATCCTACCAACCATTTGGAGTTTCACACTCCCATTTGGGATCCTTCTATTCTCTTTTTTATTCATGTTTCTTTTGTAATATTATGTCATATATTTCAAATTATTAATGTTCGTATATGTATTTTAATGAATCTGTTAAAAATGATTCAATATTAATATTATTAAATACATTATTATATCTCAACGTACAATTTTATGAATTTTTATGTGATGTTTTTATCCTTCCAAAAGTTCATATTGATTTTCGAGGAAAAAATAATAAAATAGTGAATAACATATTCATTTAAAAGAATGTTTATTCATCACTATACATTTATACTTTTATAAATGGGGAAATACATGTATTTATTCAAATTTCCATTATCATGAAATTATATATTATTATTTTTGAGACTCTGTTCTATTATCCATGTTGAACATGTAAGCATGAGAATATAATGAATGTAATGGGTGCACCCGAAATTATAAAGTAATCCAATACATTGGATAATGGATAGTATCATTAGACTTTATTTTGGGATATGGAGTAACCTTGGTTCCATTATTGGATATTTCTTATCATGATGTCTAGGAAGTTATCCTTGATCTATGTTAATTATGTTGTGATTTAATTTGTCTCCACTTTTCTCACATTGCCATTATGTTATAGTGTGAAATCGTGTCTTATTATTCATGACATTGATTCTCACTCATTTTATTTCTAATTAATATTAATATTTTCTAACATTCATTAATTAATTGAATTTTTATTAACTTTTTTGGTTTTATAAATCACCACTTCCTAATATTTATCCCATGGTTATCTTCTGTAGTTTTAAAATACATGGAATTTTAGAAACATGTTATGTAAGATTTCAATAATATTTCTCCATCCCATGTTTATGATGTAATTTTATTTTTGTAATTACTAAATAACCAATAATTATTAATTTTCCTAGCACTATTATTGGTAATATTATGTTATAAATTATGAATTAATATGTGTTAAAGAGTAGGGTTATCATAGTTGGTATCAAAATAAATTTTTTGAAATTTTTTAATTTGGATTAGAAAACTATTGAGAAGACCTAAGGATAATAATAATTATAATAAAACATCCCTGAATTATTTTATGTATAGAGTAATCGATTTATGATGCAAAATGATCCCTGAGTTTATACATAATGTGTTATTGTAATAGCCTTGTTATACCATGAGGTAACAACATTGAAAATGTGCTTTAGACAAGACTCAGCATAACCTTCTACAAAATAATGAGATATACTACTCACATATTTTGAAACTCATACAGATTTTATTTCATAAATTAAAAATCTTCTTATGATCAAATATTAATAAAATAAACACATAAGATTCTATAATTGGAAATTGATCATAGATAACACTGATTGAAGACAATAATATCTTATGTTAATAAAATAAATGAAACCTATATGTTATTACATTAATATAATTTTATTGGACATATGTGTTAAATTGTTTCAAAAAACTCATCCCTAATTTTTCATATATTCTATTAAATGAATGAAAAATGGAGGAACAATTATATAATCAATAAGACTATAAATGTGATGAATTCCCGAAGTAAATTCCAACTTTACAGGATAAAGAATCAAAAATTTTGGGGTGATACACACTCAATTGAATATTGTTTTTAGTAAAAATATGGATACGTGGATGAGACAAAATACCCCAGTGAAATAACAATATGAAATTGATTCTATCATGTGAAAGAGTCCTTTTACATTAAATAGATCATATGATCCTCCAATCACATATCAATAGATCAAATCCATTCAGAAGATCTTCTATATACTCTAATATTTTTAGAATGATAATATTCTAATAGTTGTTTGTTATATCGATTGAGAAGTAGAATAATTGAAAAAATTGAACAATAATTCAACGAATAAGGAAGAGATCAATTTTTTGAGTTGTTATGAATTCTGGAAAATGTTTTTATATAAATATTTCAATAAATCTCTTCGACATAAAATTTAATGGTACTTCTATTCCCACCAAAAAATATTACAGATCTATCAGGGCATATGAGGAATAAATCACAATACATGCATGATAAACCTATTAATATTTCATTAACACCAAAATGAAAGGCTGAAAAATACAATGGTTGAAGAGAACGTATACAATAAAAATCCATTGTGATTAGTGACTTTGATATATATGATAAAATTGTTCGATGTGACCTCAGTTGTCGATGTTGAGATCCATGAATATCATGTGTTTCCTAGGGATAAAAATCAGATGGTGTTGTTTGATTCAATTGGTCAAAGCTATAAATATAATGGTGCCACGAAATTTCAATATCCCACTTTTGAAATGTGTTTAATTAATAACCCAAAAAATATTTACGGGAACCATGAAATGATTTTAGTGAGGGAAGGAAGGGAACCAATCAGGTGATTACTATTTGGAGACACCCACAAATTAAATGGAAGAAAATAATTCCTCATTCCATCCTCAATGCATTTTTAGTTTTTTAAACATCATTAAACTAGGGATATTTTATAAATAATGAACAATGCCAATTGTTTTTTGAGGAAACCAACAACCATCATGGTAGAAAGGGTGATATTTTCTTATTTCAACAACTAAGTTGTTTCCCAAAAATGATGTGGAAAAATAAGGCTAATTATTCATTCAAGAGTAATGAACACATATTTTTATTCTTTTTCTATAGATTTTATTTTATTATTTAGTAGATCAGTTCAAACACCACAACAAATCATTGAAGAAGAGTTCTCAGTGAAAATAGAAACAGAAGAAATAATATAATCCCATGTATATAATTTTTACCATATAAAAATTTATGGGTTTAACATCCCATATAAAAATATCACACTACATTTGGAGGAATTTGAAGAAATTTGGGTCAATGAAGGATTTTAATATATAGATCCAACAGTAATTTTCATTAGATTGGAATCACTCTCTATATGTTGAATCACACTCAAATTTAGAAAAAGATCAAAAGGGAGGATGAATCTTCATTATAATCAACATCTAAATAATGAATTTGTTTCCCTATGAGCATGAATATATAACTTGTAAAGACCCATAAATTCCATATATAAATATATTATATTATTTTGTATTATCATGAGTGTATGAAAATTGATGGCACATGATTCTGAGGCCTAGGGAGACTGAAAAGATCAGTCAAAAAAGTTTAAAGCTAAAAATAGTGTGTGGTAGTATATTTCATGAATAAGTGGAAGAATTCTTAAATTCATTCTTGGAATAGAAATTTTAGCACACCGTTGAATTTTGGAAGGTTGGTCTACCCTATGCATGATATAAGTTCAGTTAGCGCATGCCCCTAATTATAAAACCAGAAAATCACATAATCATAAATAAAATTATTAAATAAAATTATTTTATTTATATAATTCATATAACTAAAGATCTCTGAATCATATTATAAATATAATACAATCATGATACTTATGAGGGATTTCTTTCCTTGGTAGATCCAAACATTTGGTGGCATAGGCCGATGGTGGAATTTGTTTTTGGACACAAATAAAATTATTATGTAACAATTATTTTATTGTTAAATTCTATAACTATTAAGTGGTTATGTGGATTGGAAATCCAAGTGTACCATTGATCTTATGATGGTGTTTTCCTTAGGTAAAGCCTAACCTCGATTGGAATTGGTTGAGGATGATTGTTAATTTTTTTTTATCTTTTTACTGTAAATTCAGTAAATATGGGTTAAACTTCTTGTCTTTGGAACTGGTGCTTGGAGTTGAAATATGAGGGAAACATTAAACTCATAGTGACTGGATTGACATAAGTTATGCTGAACATTTGCAGTGGTATGTTGGGTGATAGTGATAGTTATATGGACTTTTGAAGATTTATAAAATATCATAGAAATGTTATTATAATTTTTCTACCATTTGTTGTGAGGTTGTAGTGGGAAAATTGAGTTGTCAAGCCATTTAATTACTTCACTATTCTTTTTTGTAACTACGACAATGAGAGTTAATAGGTTCATTAATTAATACTCATTAATGATCATCATTAATAAATCAATGCGTTATTCACTCATCCTCTTTATTTAATTGAATCTCGAGTACGGGTTTTTGACAAGGATGTGAGGAACCTCTGACAATGTATGGTGGCATATTCCACCATTGAAGAATGGAGTCTTGGATGAAAATTATGGTGGAATCAATACGATATCGAAGAACACCTTTGGATTTACGAAGTGTGTATTCTTATTCCAAAATGGTGATGTCACCTCTTAATCTGAGTTAGTGGTAGATTATTTTTAAACGAAAGAGAATTTCATTCATTCTGAAGTTCATGAAAAGAAAGATGAACACGAATCAAACAAAATGAGTTGATTCTCTCTTTGAATGTATTTTCAAGGATGATGTTGTGGAGTTTAAATGGGTTTTAATTTATTTAGATGGCGTATTTATTTAATACCCTCTTGATATGATGCTAAAGCAATGGGTGTAGGCTAATCTAACAAGGCCTGAAGGCTCCTCCGCTTCGGGTTTTTTGTCGCATTCATCATGGCCAAAGTTTGAACTAGAAATAAACATTAATACGGGGCCCACGTAGTGACGAAAACGTACCATTAGGGCTGTAGTCCCAGATTGAAAAAAATAGACCACTAGAGCTCAACCGGTGGCCCGTAGAAGATATTCTAGCACAACACCGGAGCCGACAGTGGCCGACCCCGGAGGAAGCAGACGATGTGCTCTCACGCTCCACAGAGGGAAGTCGTTATATCCAACAACGTCAGTAGTAGGGGGCGACATGCCCATGGTCAGCCATGTTGGTGGAAGGAGGCAAGTTATCGCTTACTGTAGAAGGGAGTCGTGACTTCAGAGCCATGAGGAAGGGGACTCATGCCTCGTGGTTTCTTCTGATAGGGGGAGATTCCATATGGCACCACATTTTGAAATATAAATAGACAAAAGTCCATCTAGAAAGAGGGATAGACCCCATTTTGGTCACACCCATCCATGGTGGGCCGCGCCCAGAATAGGCGGGTCTGGCAGGTCCGCGGTCTGGTGGGTTGTTCTATGGTGCAGCGGGCTGGGCCTAAGGCCCAGCCATTTCGGTTCTGACCATGTTGGAACAGTGTCACTACGGATATGGGTCGAGTTGACTTGATCTTGGGCAGGTCTAACCATAAGTGGCATGTCGGGTTGGTCCGACCGGGTCGAACCAGACCCAGACCCTTTCTGGCCTAGATACTATTAAAAGGCTATATCTTATAACGAGACATTTGTTTGACGAACCGTATACCACACTAAAAATACATGGAATGAGACAATCATATGGAGAAACTCTGTATGAGTTTTGGAGAATGTTGAGGTAGAGTTGGGTTGGATCGAACCCGAATCCAACATGTCCGTTGACATTAAAATTCATACAACTCAATGACCGGGTGGCCGATTGACGCATCGTCTATCTCGTTGGAACCCATATAACCTGATGTTCCTTTATTTTAATTCTTGGTGGAACATCATGAAAACTGAGGTAGGAACGGTATCATAAGGAGTAGTTTCTAAGAATCTCAAGCTCACCGAGTGTGGGGAATCTAATGGATGGTTATCATTTTTATCACGACCATGTTTGTATCAGCATTATAATGACCCTATGTGTATAGGAATTATAGCAAACATATGTGGATCATCATTATAACGACCCTGTTTGGATCACAATTATAGTAACCATAGGTGGATTAGTATTATAGCGAACTTTTGTAGATCTGTAGTGTGTTACCAAATGAGAACAATCCTTAGAGAGGCTTTGGTGTATTAGAGACATACGACACTATATGGATCGAAAATGGAATAAATCCTTCATGGATTAGTAATGGAAAATATCTAATGGAATAAATTGATATAGATTTAGACTAATCACCATTATCACTGAACTCTAAGCTGTATACATTGTTTGAGTAGAGTATTTTGGTTTGTTCTTTGTGATTAATATAATTCTTTGTGGATTTTCCTTTCTGGAATTCTAAGAATACATCGAGGGTCTTGCGGTCTCTATGGGGTATTTTATACTCACCCCTAAACGGGCTTCACAAACACCATATTGTTTCTTGTGTATGCATTGGGAAGCATTGACGGAGTACCAAGGAGCTAGGACTTGATGGTGTATGGAGGTGACCGATTGGTGTGGAGAGCAATAGTGATGAGTTGTACCTTCCCATTAGGTAGGATCCTAGTAGGACAACCTCATGCACTAATTTCTCTTCTTGTTGTATTTACATTTCAGTTGGTCTTGTATTTATTCCCCCATTACTTCAGTACTTACTTTTAAACTCTGTGGGGGGTTTTTAGTTGTGGTTTCACCATTCTTCTCGTGTTGTGTTTCACTTGTACACAGTGTGCCCTATCTATGTGTGTACTAGTTTTGAGGAAATGCCTTACCATTTTATGGAAATGCCTTTTCGGTGATAGTTTCCAACCCCTAGCATGTTGTAGGCGGGAAAGGGGTAGTGATTCCATGGGCCCCAGAGGATGGGTCTTGACATAACTCATATGATGGGGTCTGTGGAAAGAATTGATCTTGAATACATGCCTATTATGAAGGAATAAGTTAATTTGTGTCATAATGAATTTCATGTTCTTACTCCAAGATTAGATGATTAATTTTCAAATAAATTTATACATGGGGAGTTACTATTATCCAATACACCATGTAGAATATATTATGTAGAGTTTGAAAATATTAAGAAACTCATATAAGAGAATTTGGATAAAGGGATCGTACACCCTTGTGAATTACCATGGAGTTCAGCAATCATATTCATTAAAAATAAGGATGGTCAATGCACCTTTGCAATAATTATTATGATCTCAATTATATCACGAGAAATAAAAATTATCCTCTACCATAGATTGATGACTTGTTTATTCAGGAACATGAAGTACAATAATTTTCAATGGTAGATATGTGTTCGGTATACTATCATATAAGGGTGAATAAGAAGGATATGCCAAATAATTCTTTTTATACATGTAATAGGCATTATTAGTTCATAGTAATGCCATTATGACTCACTAATTCTCTTTAGATCCCCATGAAATAGATGAATAGTGAATTTAAATATTACCTCGTCCAATTTGTGGTTCTATTTGGAGTTTATATTATAATATTATATAAAAAAGGATACATATGAGGAGCATAAATGAATTTTTCTAATGACCTTATGAATAGAAAAGTGCCATTCCAACTATATTGAAATGTAGTTCTAGATGGACGAAGCCTCATTTTTATGGAATACCATTAAAAAAATATTTATGGACCCTTAAATAAATGAAGCAATTGAAGGATGATCATGGACATGATTTGTTTCATATGTCCATAGTTTCCAATGGATATATTGGTTTTATCACCGTTTTTTATAAATTTCTAAGGATTTTTATACCCTATGACCATGTTCACCCAAAAGGGAGAAATATTTTCATAGAATGATGAATGTGAAGAGCTTTTAAAGTATATTAAATAATAGATTATCACTACCCATGTTATCACACTACCCACTAGTGGATAACTTTTTTTTGGAATTTAGCAATGCATCAAATATGGGATTGGGTTGAGTGTTAATTCCTAATGAAAAATTCATAACTATTGCTTTAATGTAGTTGAATTTTCATGAACATAATTACCCAATGCATGATCAATAGTTGGATACATTAATCATCACATTTAAAATATGTTGGGATTTTTTATTTGGTGTGAATTTTGAAATATTTTAAGGATAAAAAATCCTCAAGTATATATTGACATTGAAAGAGTTGGATATACACCAATGAAGATAATTAGAGATAATTAGGGACTATGATATCCCAATCCACTACCACCCAAAGTAATAGAATAATGTGAAGGATGGTAAAAGTATAAAGGAATTAGAAATTCTATCATAGATAAGAATTGAGATGGATTTGATATTGTAATATTATGAAATGATGGACATGGTTAACATTAAGAACAGGTAAATACTTAATATATTCCATTAAGATTTATCAATCATTCTATCTGAAGAAGTTAAAGTACTCTCCAAGAGAAGATATGGGAATTCAAATGAATGTTGAATCAATACTGATAGATATATACATGAAGTTCCTTGTTAATAAAGTATGATTTGAGAGATATGCTTCAATATATTTCAAACCACCAACTCCTGATTTAATGTAAGAACTTCTTGATGATGCACAGAGACCAACCACCTCCATCCACTCAAGAAGAAAAAATATTTATTGAAATATACAAGAGAACTATTGGTGGGACCATATGAATAAGGAGATAACCTAGTAAACATCATGATTTCACTTATTTCATCATGTGATGGATGAACTAAAAACAAACAAGGGGATTATGGAACCATTAACAATACCTACATAGAAATGGGAGAACATCAAAGTAGACTTTGTCACTAGTATTAAAAAGACATTTATATGGAATAAATATATATTGGTTGTGGTGGACCTTCTTCAAAGACTTCAAAATTCATTATAATTCAAGAGGATTTATCATTTGATCATGTTGCATGAATATAGTATATAATTGGTAATTCTTAAAGGAGTAATGATATCAATTGTATCTAATAGAGATCCAAGATTCACATTTATGATCTCAATGAGTCTAAAATAATATCTAAATACTGAGATGAAATTCAATACAACCTACTAACCTCATGCTGATCTCCAATAATATATTTCTATCAAAACACTTGAGTATATGTTGAGAGCATGCAAATTGTTATAAAATGGAGTTGGTATCAACATATTTTTCTCGTTGATTTCTCTTACAACAATAGTTTCACTCAATCAACTAAATGGATCCCTATGAAGTTGTTAATGAGAAGATGTTCACAACACCTGCTTATTGGGATGAACAAGGAGAACCCACAAAAATAGTTCCATAAATGGTTAAGAAAATATTGATAATGGTTTAGACCATTAAGATGCACATAAATGCTATTGAAAGAAAACAAAAAGAGATATGCGGAAAATCCTTGAAGATACATGGATTTTGATGTGGGATACATTGTATTTATATGAATATCAATATGTAAAATGTGATGATATTTTGGAAGAATGGAACACTTATTCCATGATACATCATCAATTTGAGATCCTTAAATTCATCTAAGTAGTGGAATATCGGCTAGCACTCCAACCTAACCTATCTAATATAATTGATGTGTCCAATGTTTCCCTATATTGGATGATAATACCAAACCTATCACATCTACTCAATCTAGAGGTTGTACCACTGGGGAATGTTCTTTCATATGTGGAGCATCCAGTAATGACCTTTTATCATATGGATAATGTTCATCTGAGTAAAAAACTCTCATGGTCAATGTGTTTTATAGAATCCAATTATTTAATGATGAAATGACGGAACTATATGAGGAGGTCGAACAGAGTTACCCTCCTATATTTTAATGTTGGAAAATAATTTTTAAAAGGGGAAATTACATAGTTCATGAATTTTGTAATGACCTAAAATGTTATAAAATAATTGCATTTTGATATAAATAAATTTTTTATTATGTATCATGCTTATAGAAAACATGTGAAAATATTTTTTTATTATATCCTAAAAGAAAAAAAAAATATTATTCAGAATATTCGGTATTAATAATATATTCATTTAATAATGATCATATTATTACAATAAATATAAGGTTTTAACAAATCGAATTGTAAAATACCAAAGATGCAATGGATATAACTAGAATGATGCTGACCTATGAATCCCATTTTTTGAAGTGTCCAGGGGATATTGAATTACTGGAATTTTCCCTTAACTGTGAATATGGTGAGATCCCACAACATAATCAAATAGAGAAATCATTTCTGTGGAAAGTTCATGTTGAATGGGATAATGGGATAAAACATGTTCACTAAATTACCCCTTGAAAATATCGTCGTCGTAAACATTACACTTAGGGTGCTTGTTAGTGTATTCAAGTTATAAGTTTAATACCATAGAAATATGATAATATACATTATTTTTTTTAATTATAATTAATAAATTATCATCAAATTATTATTAATTAATTAAATATTTTTATTTCGATACAGTTAAATATGAATAGTATTGTGGGTAATAATCGAAGTCATTTAAGGAATTTATTTTTATGAAATATTTAATTTTTTAATATATAATATTCATAAAAATTATAATTAAATAATTATAATAATATATTAATTATTATATATATTTTATGAAATAAAATGTAATTATATTTCGGTATTAATTTTATAATAATTTCAAAACCCACCATTTCTAAATAAATAACCCTTTTTATTTATAAAGTGAAAATTAATTTATTTAGAAAATTATTTAGATGAAATGATTATAAATTTTGGAATCAAAACATGGAGATTGTCCAATTTTGAATTTTTCATAAATTTATTAGACGGTCGAATTTTAAGGAAATCATTAAATATTTTATAAATATAAATTTTCAATTAAGAAATAAGGTTGGCCAAATGGTGATGTTATGAATATATAAATGGGATATGAAAAATATTTTTTTTAACATTACAATAATTTTTTTTAATTTTATAAATTTTATAAATCCTTTACAAAGCATCCCATATCATTATCACAATTTACGATTTTAAAATTATATATTTATTATTATTACTCACATCCACATAATGATAAAAATTGTTTTATTATGGAAATCCATTATAATTATAAAATAATTATAACAACTTTCATTTGGAAACAACCTTGGTATGTTTTTTATTTTTTATTTTTTATTTATATAATTTTCAAAACCAATGTTTGAGAAATATTAAAGATAACACCACTCTGTCAATATATAAACCACCCACATTATGACTACAAATCATAAAAAAAATCTTGGATCATGTCCTTCTACTACCATACCATCTTTAGACTTCCCACAAGGAGCTCTAAGAATCTAAAGAAGCTTCTCCCAAGGATTTTTTGTGACACACTACTGTAATGGATCCTTTCCTTCTATACTTTATTCAAGTTTCATTTTTATGTTTTATATTATATATCCAATTAGAATTTTTTAATATTTATTTTAATTAACTAATTACTTGTCATTTTTTTTAATATCATAATATCCCCCTTTATCTATCATTAACAAGTTTTATGAATTTTCAGGTGACGATATTTTTTTGTTGAACCTTCTCTTCAATTTCTATGAGGATAAATTGTGTAGTTAATTCCATACACATTTCCAATCTAGGTTGTTCAGTAATATACACATTCACATATTTTTCATTGTACATACATATATTTTTTTTGTGGAATAAAATATTATGATGATTGATTCCTTGTAATATAATTCATGTGGCACACATCAATAATAGAATGAATGAATGTGATCGGTGCATCCAATATTATATAGTGATCCAATGCATTTTATAATTTTATGTTTCCTGAGCCATTATGTTGGGATAGGAAGTGAAAAATATTTAATTATTGGACATTTTATTCATGATTTCATTCAACATATCCTGGAACTATGTTTATGATATAGTTTTTAAAGTTGTTTCATTATTTCTCGTTTTGTATTTATGTTATCTTACAACATCATGTCTTATTTTTCATGTTTATGATTATTAGTAATTTTATTCCCCATTTATATTCATATTTTATAACATTTTTTACATTATTCCATTGTTATATCATTACTATGATTTATAGTTCAACTATATATTATGCACGCCACTAGGTTATCTCTTAAAATTTTAAAAAAAACATGGAATTTTATAATCACTTTAACTGTTTTTCAAGAATGTTGTTATATTCAACGCCAAATATGATATGTTATGTACTTAATACCCAAATACACTATACATATCATTCATTTATGTTGTATTAAGTAAAATATTATTTCCGGAATCATGTGTTAATCTATATTAATGGGTAAGTTTTCCATAGTTTATATCAAAAAGAAATTGTTGATATTAATGGGAATATGAATAGAAAACTCTAGAGAAAGTCATTGGGGTAAGTATAAGTATAAGAAAATATCCAATTTTTTATCTATGGAATAAATGTATTATCATGAAAATACATCCTTCTATGGATAATAAACCTGGGTGTTGTTTTGGAACAGATGTGCCTAGTGGTAAAAACTCTAAAAAGGTGTGTCAGGTCTCATTGTGCATAACTTGGTACATAAATGTAGGCCTTACATTACACATTTCTATATACTCATAGGGTTATGATTTGGTTAATTCTTCAGACAATTGTGAACTATTACAGAAGGAAATATCCAAAAAGTGTCTATATTAGTAAATATTCCAAGAAAATCATATGTTAAATCCAGGAAGATCATATGTTATTGAAAAAAATAATTTTTAAAAAAATTCATCTTAATTTCATTGGAATCCCATTTTTTGTGTTTAATAGTTTAAGGAAATACAATACTAATTTTCCTTTTGATTGATCCAATCAATATAAATAAGAATATATGGGTAAACAATCAATTTGATAACTTTCCCATTTATATTCCAAACTGTATAAAATAAGGAATCACATAATTTGTGATGCTTCTTTTTCAGCTAACCCTAGTTTTGAGTAGAAAAATAGACAAGAAGGATCACCAAAATACCAATTAGAAATAACAAGAAGAAATTGATTCATTAATGAAAAAATGGCCTCTGCCTTTTAATGGATCTTATGATACCTTAATCAAGGAAAAATAGAAAAAATATATTAAGGAAATCTCCTTCATATTTTAATGTTTTCAATAATATAATATTCTATATGTAGTTTGTCTAATAGAGTGAGAAGCTGATTAGTCGATTACATTTTACAAGAATAGAAAACATTAGGAAGTGATTGAATAGAGGGGGTGGAAGGTATTGTCTAAAATATCTATTATAAATATTTCCCTCACACTTTAGGATATAAAATTTAATGTAAATTCGATTACATCACACACAAAAACACAATAAATCTATCATGTTGTATAAGGAAATCATCATATGAATTTAAAGATATGATTTTATAATTTTCATTACCCCCAAATTCATTTTTAAATTTATTTTTGGTGGGCTAAAACATAATATAAAAAATCCATGGAGATCTGTGACTTTAATAGAAATAAAAAAATTGTATGATATTCCATCAAAGATGAAATGTATATCGGAAAATATCACGGTTATCATAAGAATAATAAGTGGAAAATGGAGTTTTATTTTTATTGTCTGATGGAGAAATGTAATGGTGAAATTAAATCTCAACATCCCCATTATTCAAGTTGAAAAAAAAGAACAATATAAAGTTCCTAAGGGGTGGGAGGAAATGCTTTAGGTTAAGGAAGGAAGGGAACCTAGCTAATGATTACCGATAATAGAAACCCATGAATGTGATGGAGGAATGTAATGCTCCATTCAAACCTTACTGAATTTTTTTTATTCAATATCAAGGAACCATGGTACTTTCTAAAAAAATCACTAATCAACTTTTTTAAGGATAAGCAAAAACTTCTAATGAAACTAGCGAGATTATTTATCACCACAGCCACTGAAGTGGATAATGAAAATGAAGTTGTGATTGGTAAAATGATATTCATTCTAGAATTTATAATATACATTTTATTCTAGTTATACATATTCTTTCATATCATTAATGTTTAGTAGAATTATTTAAACACACTCACAATACATTGAGGTAGAGTAGTTAGTGAAAATTAGAAATGGTGAAATTGTGGCAACCCATGAATATAACTCCACAATTTAAAAACTTTCTGTACTAAACATCTGAGATAATCATTTCATACTACATTTGATGTAATTTGAGACAGTTTTGTCCATAGTTTGGATTTTCTTATATAGTTCCACATATGTTTCCCCAATAATGTAACTAATTTTTATATATTGAATTTTCCTCTAATTCTATAAAAGTGTAAGGAGGAGGATGAATCATAATTTTTACCAGTAACACAATAGTATATATTATCTATTTATAATAATGTGTATCTATTTCTAATGATAAAATCTAATGACGGAATCATCCTTGAGTACATGCATATTGTGTGGGAAAATGCTTATGTGCCTCTCAGGAAATTTCATGGTCTTTTTCATGATCGAGAGGTTTAATTTTCAATCAGGAATACACCTTTGGTGTTACCATTATCCATGATTAAATATAGAATGGTTTTCATGGAACATTAGTATATGAAGAAACATTTACAAGATAATATAGATAAAGTATTCATATGCCCATGTGAATCACCACGGTGTGAATCTGTTATCATTTCTAAAAAGAATGAGCTGTCAATGAATCGTTCCATTGATTATAATGACATCAAAATGATAAAAATAATGAACAAGTATCCAATTACATGAAATTATGAATTGTTTGATCATATACATGGGGAAAATGATTTTCCTTGATTGTTCTATAGTTAGGATATTACTAAGTTAGTGTGAAGAAGTATTATATCCCCAACACTACATTTCTTACAATTTACGAGCATTATGAGTTCATAGTAATTCCATTTAGAATAAATAATTCTACTTTAATTACCTAAATAGGATGTATAGTGTCTTTCGATATTATCTAGGAAAATTGTTGTTAGTATTTATAGATGACATTATAATATACTCTAAAAGAAAGGATGATCATGAGGAGAACACAGACAATGTGTTAAAGACCATATGAAATGTGAATCTATATGAAATGTAATGAAAACGGGAGTTTGATTTATGGATGTATTATTCATTGGGAGATTAATCATAATAAATGGGTTATTAATATATACTTTAAGGATAAAAGAAATTAATTGATTGTTGATGCCAACATTAGTGATTGGTATCCAAATTTTCCTTAGGTTATATTTGTATTGTTTCCAATTTGATATGAATTTATCAAGACTATCAAAAAATATTACCATGATGTCCTATAAGTGATTCATATTTTATTTGAATGATGAATGTGAAGAGAGATTTAACATACATAAAAATTAGGCCTATCACTGCCCATGTGTTCACACTGCACAGTAGAGTAGAAAATTTCATTGTATGAAATGTTTCATCAAA
The DNA here is from genome assembly GCA_963277665.1 of Viscum album. Classification (NCBI taxonomy): domain Eukaryota; kingdom Viridiplantae; phylum Streptophyta; class Magnoliopsida; order Santalales; family Viscaceae; genus Viscum; species Viscum album. Next base: position 107,140 of record CAUJRU010001612.1, read on the forward strand.
TAATATATTTGGTTGTGTTTTAATGTATTATTACAATATAATATCAAATGATTTAAGGAAGAATAATAATCCTAAATAGAACTACCCAATGCATATTCAAGAGTTAGATGTAAATAAATTAAATTGGAAAATATAGTGACATTATCTATCTGGGGATAAGTGTGAAATATAAATGGATCACTAAAGCCATATGTACATATTCCCAAAGAATGATCTAAATATGCACCAATGAAAATGGTTTGAGGTGATCATGGATTATGAATTTTTAATCATTAGCCATCCTAAAAACATGAATAATGTGGAATATGATCTATGTTGAAAGGATCTATAAATCTATCATTGATTAGAATTGAGAGGGGTCAAATATTCATATATTTTGAATGGATACGAATGGGAATCATAAAGTATGGAACATCAGCAATCCTTTAAGAAATGATTTCCCAACTGTCCCTTATGGATTAGATAATGGATGCTCAATGAGATGATGTTGGAATTCAGAAGAATGTGGAAGCTATAACGAATGCTAAATAATTAGTGTTCAATTTTAATCCTGAAGTTGTTGTCGTATTTGGGTCGACACTATGCGTATCATCAAATAACAAGATAAAGAATGAGTTTTGGATGGTGCACATTGTTCAACAATATCTATCCACCCAGTATAATAGGAAAATAGTTTTTTAATGGTAGTTTTTTTAGTGGTTTTCAATACAGCTAAAAAAATGTTTTTGAAACAAAATATTAGTGGCAGTTTATTAGAGATGTTTTTAAAAATACTAGCTAAATGCTTTAAAAATATTTTTAAATAAATTTTTATGAAAAATTAAAAATAGTTAAAATTATTTTTTGTGGCAGTTTGTTTAAAACTGATGCAAAATTTAATTAAAATTAATTAATTTTTATTATTTATTTCGTATTTACAATAAATTATATATTATTATTTATAATATTTTTTTATTGTAATTTGTTAATTACTATATATTTAAAATTAGTAGTTCATAAGAATGTGAATCTTAAAAAACATCCAAAAACCTAAAAACCTGAATTCGACATCAACCGACCATAAAGTTTTATCTAGGAGAACATTTTTGCTTCATAACAAGTCTAATCGAATCTTATAAAATGATATAAGACCAAGTTAAATATAAATATTGTGATAAGAAAACAAAAAAAAATATATTAAAATATCAAAATGGTTCTATATCGAACTAGAGCATCAAACAACCATAACATTTATTCTGGGAGTCTATTAGGACACTAACACATATGAAATCAAAGCTTATAACATTCTTTATTCCACTTAAATTAATTACAAACATGCTTTGCACTGTACCACTTTTTATTCTGCTAGAAATCCCCATAAGACCTTTTAAATAGTGTTTTTAGTTATTGGCCACATGCTCATAAAATTCAAATGGTTATAACATTAAACCATATTTCCATTAGTCATGTACTATATAATATATCAAAGCTCATTTCTGGATCTTCAATATGACTAATTGTGGCACTGAAAAAGGATTATCCGGTCCGATTTAATGGTTATTTCAGTGTTTTTTTTGGTTTTTATTGGTTTTTAACATTTTATGTTTTATTTTTATTGATTGATTTATTTACTTATTTGTTTAATATTAATTGATTTATTAATAAGTCAATTATTTATTTAATTAATTATTTATATTTTATAGGTGTTGAATTATATTTTTTTTACTGATTGATGGATTTATTTAAATAATATTTGTTATATAATATTTATTTATTTATTAATTAGTTATTATGTAGACATTAAATATTAGTTTATTTTTAGTTTATAAACTAATATTTATTATTTATTAACTATTATTTTATCATTCATTTATTTTTTATTTTTTATTATTATTAATTAAATAATTGTTATGTATTTATTATTTAGTTATTAATAATTTATTAATAATTTATTAATAATTTATTAATAAATTAATAACAATTTATTACTTATTAAATAGTGAATAAAAAATATTAAATATTAATTTCTAATTTTTAGTTATTAATTTTTAGTTATTAATTTTCAATTATAATTATTAGTTAGTATTATTTATTAATTACGGATTGGGCGACGATAGCAGAAGGGAACCCTAGGTTGTCTCGCCTTCTTCGGTGATGACGGAGGGGGTCGCGAAGATCCCTCCCCCCTCGTGGGGGAGGGATCTCTCTTGGTAATTCAATCTCTTTCGTTCCACCCCTTCTCAAATCCCGACCTCCTACCTGATTATCTGCAAATTGAGTTATACCCGAAAGCCCCAGAACTCGTTGAGGGTTGCCCGAATCACCACATTTCGAACTCAAAGTTCACAGAATCTACCGCTCTTCTGAAGCTCACCCTTGTTGCTCGGTTTAAGAAGAGAAGGCCATAAATTTATTCCTTCAACAGGTTTGTATTTGATGCTTGGGGCCTCTATGAGTGGGCAACCATTCACTTGCTTGACTATAGGCATATTATGATCCTCTTATCCTCTGAGGAAGATCTTATCCACTCCTGGTCAAGGGAACCCTGAAGATGCAATGGTTGCCGATTCATCTTGTTCCGCTGGTCGTTTGACATCCACATGAACCGCGACCAACCATCGGCTGGGATATGGGTTAGTTTTCCTCATCTACCTTTACTGTTTCAAAATCCCACAATCATAAGGATGCTCGGAAATCTCGTCGGAAGATATCTATGTTCGGATAGTCGAACAGAAGCGGTTTGTCACCCAGTCTATCTGAGGGTTTGGGTCGAGATGGATGTATCGAAGGCTCCCTTCGATTTTGTCTGGATTACAATTGGAGAGGAATATAGCTGTAAACATCAAGTTGTGTATGAGGGTTGGATCAGTTTCTGTTCTACCTGTAGGAGGTTGGGGAATATCTCGGATGCGTGCTGGCAGGGATAGTATTCATTGGCGGGTAAGAGAGGTAGCTCCTATCCCAGGGGTGTTTGGAACAAGGGTGGGAAGGACACGAAGATATTAGTGGCCAGTGTAAAGGGAAAGGAACCGGTGAAATGTAGGGTTTTGATCTCAGAGCAGCAGGCCATGGGTGTCGAGAACAAAACTAGAGACCCTCTCCCCCAGCGACTGACCGAGGAGGTACATCTTCTGAGAGAGGTCGGGGATTGTAGTACGGTATGAATGGGTTGCCTTAATGTAGCGGTGGACCAACGGAGCAACCCGAAGGTGTCAGACGTGTTCAACCGGCTGATGGATGATCTCATGGGGCCTCCCAGTGGTAGGATGCTCGGTGGAGAAGGCAAATCCTAACAGGTGGAGGTCCATTTGGAAGGCGAGGCGGATGGGGGCTAGTACTCGGTCCGCTTGTCTAGCAGTGAGCAAGAGGAAGTTATCAGTTTGGATGTTGAGAAAGAGAGGATAGAGAGTGTAGATGTCAGTAAGGGGTGGAAAGGGGATGACTGGGTGGCGCCTGTTACAGCCAGAGGTGAGCATATAGGTGATTTGGGCTCGTCTGGGTTGACGGTGCCCTTGTGCAATGGGTTCAAAGGTCTAACCGGGGCGGATTTAAGTTCTTATTCTTTTATTATAGCTGTGGATGTCAGGATATATGGACAGGCTAACAATGTTCATGAACCAGTTCACTGGGCAGATGAGGACTCAAGCCTAAGATGTGGTAGGGACTCCATGAGAAGGAAGGGGAGGAAGGACTACTCCTCTCTACCTCCTCCTCTTGAGACCCGCTCTACACAGAAATTGAACAAGATGAAGATAGAAAAGGAGGATCTGAGACACCATAAGCATGAGGTGTGGGATGATCATCCCACGGTCTTGATGTTATTCTCCGATGAATATGTGATAGAACAACCTTTATTACTCAACGCAACTGAGGAGGAGGCTGGTAAAATTATGGGGAGGTCTCTTGAGGTGTCTCTCAATGAGGAGTAATATATATGGATTGACAAACAAGAATCAATCTTGGTTGGTGGATTCAATCAAGGAAAGATCAGTTTAGATGAGTACATTCAATCTTGGGAGCATCTTGTCTTTGAGTTTGAGAATCTTATATTGAAAGGAGCTAATGTACATTTGGCATTCCATAGCGTGGAATCTATTTAGGGAAATTGATTCTGGTAACATCAATTTTATTTATAAAATTTCTGCTTAAGTTATTGGCCTCGGGTGGATGGATTCAGGGTAATGGTTGGGTGAGCTTTGTTTTTCTGGGGTCCCTTGTTGTTTGGATCGGCTGTATGGTTGTTCTCATGCCTCACATTCGGCTTGGACCTGCTCCGGATGAGGACCGGAGAAAGAAGTCTTCAACGAGGAAGACCATTGGATTGGAATGTTGAGAGGGTATGGCATTTCCATCGGTTCTGTGCCTGTGCATTTTCACGGGACTGTCTGCTGAGGGTCTACATCGCTAAAGGCTTTTTATCTTGACATATTTTCTTGGGTGGGGCAGGACCGGTTGATTTTTGTGGAGGTTTTAGGTTATTCTGTTAACTGTTGTGGTTTCTCAGTTTCTCCTAAAAAGTGTATTATCCTTAATAAAAAAAATTAATTTTCAGTCAATATTATTTATTATTTATTTCTTATTTGTTATTAAATATTTGTTACTTATTGTTTATTATTTTATTATGTGTTTACATAAATATTTATGTTTATATTTATTACATATTAATTTGTACTTTATTCATTAATTTTAAAATTTTTATTTATTATATATTATTTAATATTTAATAATTTATTTTAAATTTATTAAATTGGAATTTAATATTAGTTAACTATTCATTTTATATTTATTTATTGTTTTATATTTTATTTATTTAATCAATATAACTTAATTATTAATTATTAATTAATTTTTAGTTTATAATTTATTAATAAATTTTAAATTTTTGTAAAATTTTAATTATTTATTATTCATATGAAATATTCATTCTCAATGATAAATAGTAATTACTACTTTATAAATAATTATTTATTATATATTATTATATATTTATTATATATTATATATTAGTTTTTATTTATTTAATTATTATATTTTTTATCATGAATTCATTTATTTAGTTATTTATCTATTATATATTATTTATTATTTATTAATTAATTGTTAATGAAATCTTTATATTTTTATTATTTGTTTCATATTCATTCAATATTTATTTATTTAATTATTTTTATATTATAAGTATATTATTATTTAATTGTTAATTACTAATTTATTATATATTTATTATATAATCAATATATATTTATTATTTACTTATTCGTTGTTTATTATTTATTATTTAACATATATATTTTTTTAATTTAATATTAATTTAATATTAATTTAATTTATTGTATTATATTTTTTAAATATTTTATTATTTATACATTATATGTATAATATATGTTATAAATTATAAATTATATAATATATAATACATAATATATAATATATAATATATAATATATAATATATAATATATAATACATAAGTTATAATATATAATGTCATTTCAAACCTTTATGTTAAACACATACAATGTCAATTCAAATCATTCATGATGTTTCATGAATATTTTTGGAATTATAATGAATATTCCCTGGGAATGTCATACAAGGTGTAGATTAAGGCCTGTTGTCAAGTAATAGATTACCCCTAGTCAGTCCTGGAACGTATTGTATGAATTTTTACCCCATGTTATGTTTGTTCTACATCAACATATTCTGGTATTATCAATACAAGGACGTATATCTTTGAAATCACTCACTCAATCCTCTACAAAAATCCTAGTATAATTTTCTATACTTTTGAATAAACTTATAATTATATGTAGACATCTCTTTAGGGTTGACCCTATGGGTTTCTCATCATAGATTCCAAATAATAACTAGAATATTTTTCTGATACAAACTATAGAAACCCTTTCATTCCATACATTAATATTTCAAATCATTTTAACAATATATAAAATATTATCCAATAGATAACAAAGGATAGTACTAGTTTAGTTCCATTAGAAATATGGAAAAATAATCCTTGAGAAATAAGTGATCTACATTATCTCCCACTAGGGTCTCCATGACTATCAATATATGTATACACATCAAACATATTACATATCTTCATGAACTATGGAAGATAAAATAATAATCGGTGATATCATATTTCCTTTATGATTAAACAAGTGAGATATGTAAGAATAATTATGATCCTAAGTGTAATAGAACATTATCATGAAAATATAATATCACACCCTTCATATCAAATATGATAAATATGTATCATGGAAAAAAAGAATGGATGTTCATAAATATTGAATTATAAGGAAATAAAGAAAATATTCCATTAAAGAATAACATAGGAATAAAACATGGAATTATGGAATATAAAAAATAATGTAATTGGAATTTTATAGTATACAAATCATATAATTCAATACCATCTTAGTAGAATGGGTTCACTCACCATACCTGCACAGAAGTCATGGTTCACTCTCTTAGATATCTTAAGATCATGACTTCACTCCTCATTCCTCATTGGTAGTAAGGCTCAACTCCCGTGTCCATCTTAGAAGTCACATTTCACTCACAATACCATCATTGTCTATCTCATGGAATAGAAATAACTATAAAATTAATTTTAGGGACATATAGTTCATACCCATCTCTTAGTAAAATCTTACAATCTTGTGCCACAAATGTGGAAATGATTATAAAATAACCCATGAATAGAAATGGGTGTCATAATCTTGTAATAATATATTAACCAATGTAAAAAAAGGCATGTTTAATAAAAATATATTTGAATAAGAACAAAGTAAAATATGTTGGTTTCATAAGAATATAACCCATGGATGATAAATCAATTTCATAAATATAAAACCCATAAATTAGAAGCATGTATCATAAAGAACATGGAATCAAGAAAAACTAATTCCCTGAAAGATTATGAATGGAAAATTTCGGTAATTTCACCAAAAGTAATGATTTTATTAATGGATTTCCTCATATATGGGATATAACACTGAATGATATTTTTGAAACATTTCTTTAGGAAAATATATTTTCTTCAATGTAAAATGATTTTTAAAAGATAAATCACTTGAAAACCTTTTTCACTGACCATAACATTGAAAACATATACATGAATATTTCAAAACAATAAATAAATTTAAAATACTTTTACATTAGAAATGATATTTTAGGGCAAATATTTTTTAAACATTTTCAAAAACATGATTTTTATATATATAACATATTTTCGACCAAATAATGAAATATAGTCAGATTTTATTAAAAACATTATCATCAATATATTAAGTACAAAATATAAGAAAAATAATAATAATAAATGGATATATCTCTAATGAAAATTGGGTAAGTAAAGAAATTAGTGTTATTTATGGATGGATCATAATATTTCCTCAATAAAGCATAATCAATAACAACCATGAAAAGGGATGAGATTGTTTAAATTAACTCTTACCCCATGGTTACATGTGATCATAACCTCAATGTATGATAATTATACAAAATTACGCTTAAAAATAATAAAAAATGTTATTAAAATTGTAACATTTAAAATGGGTGTATATACATGTTTAAATAGAATTTCAATGCATAAAAACATGACTATCAAAGAAAGAAAATATAGACAATTTTTATAATGATCTTTTAACATTTGAAACATAAAACCCATAAATGAAATATCATAAAACAGATTTTTAAATAACAAAAAATTTATGTATATTAATTATTAAATACATTCATGGGAATTATACACACCACTCAAAAATAATGGGTGGTTAATAAAGCATTAATCTTGTTGAAATAAAATGTGAGATGAAATTCCCATACATTGTGTCTTGACTTTCGTCTTAAAAATTGAAACAAAATTAATAATAAATATAAATTATTATACATATTTTAAAGATCAATATCACTATATTTAATACCATATATTGTTTTATCATGACATTATATTACCCTCTTGTTAATAATCCAATGTTAAAATTTCACATCGGGTAATATCTGATTTGATCTTTCCATGTATTTTATGTTTTATTATAATTTTTAATTATACATATATATTGACTGAAAATAGTAAAACATTATATAAATTTCATTTTTATTAATTTTTTTAGTATTATAAACTATATAATGTTTATGTACTAAATGACACATGCGATTCATGGAGACGGTAATCTCTAAGTACACATGAATGTTGATTTTTTATTTTTTTCATGTTGAATGAAAGTATGTAAATGAACTATGTGTATATATATTTGTATATATAATTATAAAAATATCATTATTATATAATATATATTTTATTATTTCACCAAAACCATCATTAATACATTCCTATTAGTGTGTGAATGAATCACATCGCCTTGAGGAGGCCGTAGTCCACACTTCCTCAAACTATATTGTTGTATTAACAAAAATTGGAAAGAATAAATCTGTATATTGTAATATAATTACATAATATTAATCACACAATATATATAATATATGATATATATAAACTATTTTCAAATCATAATATCCCTTAGTACTGGTGGTAATGGAAAAAATAAACAATAATTATTTAGTGAGGGGGTAGTTTGTCGTACACATAAATAATATGTTCATTTCCAATTTTATAGAAGTTCTTGTAATTGAATTTATAACCCATTCAAAAAAATATCCTATTATATTTAATATAATAGTTTTATAATTAATTTATGGAAGAAAGAGTGTATGGGTGAATAATGAAAAAAATAAAAGGGATTGAGAAAACACCTTACTTTTAATCAGGTAACCCCTTTTAGTTTGATCCAAATGGCTTCCTTGTATTTCATTCATCCAAAGGAGGTGCATCACATATTAGGGACAAGATTTTGGAATTGGAATGGGTAGATATTAGCTGAATCTATGTGGTTTGGAGGTGTCAATAATATAGATAGGTTGTGGAAATTTATAGGGATGTAAAATAAAACACATTTAATTTTTGAAAACAAGTTAGGTGTACCCATATTTTTAACAATTAATAGTCATTCAAATCCAACGTAATTCAAAAATGAAAGGTGCATGGCAGAATATTGTCCATAAAATAGGTTTTTGATAGGTGTGTTGTAATGTTTTAGTAAAAACACTATGTGTAAAATATTTGAAAATAAAAATTATTATGATTACCAATATGGTATCTATTTTATTAAATAGTAATAAAATAAGTGATATAAATAAATTTAAAATTAATCATGCAATCAGGTCGACACTACAATTTTTTAATTTAATAAAATTTAAATGATTTATATATTATTTTACCCACATATAAATTGAAATTCATATCAAGGGTTTAAATTGTATTAATAAAAATTCTATATAATTAAACTTATAAAACAATTAAAAATATAATTTACCTTATAAAATATAATTTACCTTATAAAATATAATTTACCTTAAATTTCTAATTTTTTCTAAAATTAGTTTTATCATTATTTACATAAGAATATTTAAATTAGTTCATTTTAAAAAAAATGGTATTTTTAATCATATCATGGCCATATCAAAAAATATATCTTTCATTATAAATATGTTTTATTTATATATACTAATTATAAAAAATGTTCAATATGTATAAATTACTATTCATATAAATATGATTAATGGATAGGTTATAATTATATCAATAAAATAATTATAACGGTAAAATAATTTTCGTAGAAACATTGGGGTAGTGTATAACGTACACAATGTCTATGATCATTATAACATACACTAAGGATATGTTCCATGTAATATATGCTGAGTCGGTTATGCTTGAATAGAATATTTGGATTAGTGATATATAAGAGATAATTTAAAATTTTACTAATTAAAGAAAAAAATTTCCATAAAAATCTCAGGGTGTTACAGATTCTCAGGTGATTGAGAATGGGATGGATTATAGAACTCCAACATTCATAAGACATAAATATTATGTTCATGGTGAAAAATATAATAACACACCAAATGAAAAAAAATTGGGTTTATTGAAAATTAGAAACACTGTATACGAATAACATAAAAGACTTATTCAATATCCAGGTAGCCAAGAGTCAATGTTAATATTATTATGATACAATTATATACAAGGATTCATAACCAGAATACCCAAACAGTTTATTATTTATCAAATTAATTATACTTAATTAATGATAATTTCGGGCACATTTGAAGTGTGGTTGGTTCGACACCCAACTTATATTATTACCATGATCAATGATTGTTATGAGATCAATATGACGATGAATTCCTGTCTCCCCAGAATATATTTAGTGATTTAGATAAGGAAAAAAGAGTCCCTAAAACATAGAGTGGAACTTGCAAATTATATTTATAATTAATTTAATTAATTTCATAAATAAAATAATACATGGATCATCGGAATTTTATTCGTTGATGATGTTGAATGTATCTAATGACCTTTTTAGATTATCTTAATTCATTTTTAAGCATAAAAAACTAGAATACCTCTATTGGTGATCCTCATGTGCTCTAATGGCATCTGATCGACACCACTCCTTCTCTGGGTGCTACCACAATGAAGAGAATTTATTTTATCAGTCATTCTTTATTGTTGGTTCATTGTCATTGTAGAATACCTCTAGTTCTTAAGAGGGGAGAGAACAGGATTCGAGAGATAAATTGTTTCACTTAACAATTATCAATTCACCAGGCATGTGGTGTAGTGTATGGAAAAATTGACACACTTGTCTACTTATATACATGGAATTTTAGTTACAATATTTAATTACATAGCACCAATTAAATACATTAATGAACATAGACAAAACTCATGAATTTAATAATATTACTACATCATTATTTATGATGCACCAACATGCACAAAATGGAATATAAAATCCACATCACAAGATAATAGTAGTGTTATTTTTATTTGTGCCAACTAGTTATATAATTATTTACCATCCTGTAATTAATTATTTTATTTCCAAATCCAACTTGGTCTATTCAAACACCAATTACATTTATTGTAAACTCAAATAAATAAATAAATAATTTAATCCCTTTAAATATATAATATATTTTCAAACTAGTAAAAAAATATTAATTAAATATAATATAAAATAATGAAATATAATTTATTTAATTTATGTGATCATTTTAACTTGAATAAAATTATTCCAGGTCTAGATAATAATCTTAATTTAATTATTTACATTTAAATAGAATTTAACTAAGACCACCATAAACACTATGTCTGTTACCCTCCAGGATTCAATCTTGATTGAATTAGGTGGGTTTTCATAAAGTCCGAAGGTACTGTCTAGAAATGGCTCAAGACACTAAGGAGAGAAAATGTAAAGTCACAACAATGAAATCCACACACGAACGCTCATATTTTAAAACAATCTATTTGTCACAATATCTCATCAAACTGGTTTCTTGATTATTTCATCAAAATTTATGATTATTATTTCATTCATTGAGTACCTGAAATACACTTGTCATTACAACATGGGAATGGAATTTCAAAATAAGGTTATATTTCAATCCAAGGACCTAAATATAAACTTCCATAAATGGAAGGGACAAATACTTCATCAACATATCCATTAATAACATTCCACTTGTGATGCACCAAACATACCCTACTTCCCACCAACTGACAGTGTGATTGTATTAGTCAGTTAATTAATGTGTGTAATTCGTGATAGGTATTAATGATAATCTTAAAGTCTAATGTTCATTACACACACTCCCTGATAGAAATATCTGATGACACCAAAACAAGCAGAATTCATATTAGTGGGTCTGTTTTTATAATCTCATATCTTGGAGATTATAATCTGCGAACATCATGAGAGGAAGTCACATATTCATATGAGTACTTTCACATGACGATCGACATGATTTGTGTCCCATCAGAGCATTTCATCCAACTACAGAACTATATTTTATGAATATTTTTTAGCATTTCAATGTTCTCCTCACAACGGTTAACTTCCACGAATATATTAATGTAACAAATACTATAATACGTTCTTACATCATAGTCATGCAGAATAATGAACTATATGTAATAATAAATTAAACTTAGATGTAATCTTTGTAAAACCAATTGGTTCAAGGACACCAACTCATACAAACAACCACTTGGACTAGAGCCAACTACATATGACATTCACTCCACTGGACCTCACATGATGATTATGTTTCTGCTGAGTAAAAGCTATAGCCAATGGGTCATTCGTATTTCCTTTCTTGGAAATACTCCTCATTGAAACTTCACCTTTCTGACAACAATCTCTCAATATACGATACTTACTAAGTATGTGCATCATTCACTAATGTGTCCTTGTCTCTTTTGTGAGATCCATCGTTGTTGTATTATCATAGTACAGTGTGATAGGATCTTTACTACAAGGTATCACATCTAGATCGAGGACCAAGATTCACATCCAAACTCCATATTTAGATACCTCATACACTGCAATATACTCGGACTCTGCTGTAGAATCTGTGACCGTACTCTACTTTGAGATCTTCCAGATCACTGCACCTTCATTGAGGGTGAAGATGTATCCTATTTGTGAATTCATGTCATCTTGATCAGTCTGGAAACTAACATCTAGAATTCAAGGATGACTATTTCCTCATATCATCCATAAACCAAAACAATATCCTTAGTACACATCGAATACAGTAGGATAGTCTTGATTTCCATATAATGGCGGTCACCTGGGTCAGCTTGATATCTACCTACCACACTGAATGTGTTAGGGACATCTATCCTGCTACATAGCATTTCATACATGATATTTCCAATTGATGATGCATATGTATTACATTACATTATCGTTATTTTATCATGTGCATGAGGACACATTTTCATGGAATGATGAATGAAATGTGATGATGGAAACTATCCCTTCTTGAATTTTTCCATACTGAATCTAATTTGTATTTAATCAATGTATGTAAATTGACTTAGTCCCAACAATCTTGTAGATATATAACGATGGATCTTGATACCAATAATATACACTAACTCACCAATGTCATTTGTGGAGAATCATTGATTGAATCCTACCTTTATATACTGTAAGACGGTTATATCATTTTTGATAAGTAATATGTCATCAACATATATTATTAGGAAAATGACGGAACTCCCACTAAACCGTTTGTAGACACAAAGCTCACATTATTTGTTGAAAAAACAATATTATTTTATGGATTTATCAAAATGAATGTTCTAGGACCTGGTTGCTTGCTTTATTACATAAATGGATTTCTACAACATCCGTACCTTATTAGCATACTTAATAGTCACAAACCCTTCAAGTTGTGTCATTTCGACATCTTCCTAATGATTCTGATAAGAGAATGTTGTTTTGGAATCCATTATCCAAATCTCTTATTCATGGTAAGACATAATGTAATATAGAATTCTGATGAACATATGCATTGAAACTAGTGATAAGGAATCATTATAGTCAATTTCTTGATAGAGTCTAAACCCTTTTGCAACTAGTCATGCCTCACAGGTACTAACTTGTCCTTCCAAGTCCAGTTTCTTCTTGAATACCCATTTTCAACGAAGAAGATTTATATAAACTAGTGGGTCTATCAGGATCTAGACCTGGTTTTGGTATATGGAATCCATTTCAGAATTCATGGCTCCCTCCCACCTAGAAATGTCTGTTCCACTTAATGCATCATTATATGATAGATGATCATTAATAAAAATTAATAATGAGTCACCATCTTTGTTATGTTGAAAAATGTATCGTCTGGTTCTCTAACCTCTCTTGTACTCCTACGTAGTACATGGTTCACTGGAATAGATTCTTCCTCCATGGGGATTTATGGAATATGTTCCTCTACCATCTCTTGTGTACCTTGAGCCTCGAATTCATCTATGTCTATCTCTTTTCTCACTAAATCCATTGGGGATGTGCTCTATCTAAAGGAATATGTAATTTTTTTTATTATAACAATTATTTCTAAGGTGTTGTGTATGTAATATAATTTTTATTCAATAGGGTATCCTATAAAGATACACTTTGTGCCTTGGGGTGCAAGTTTCTTTCGTGAAGAGGAATCAACAAATTCTTCGCTAACCCACACATATAAATTCGATAAAGTGGATTTTATTCCACTCCCACACATGTATGGAATCTCATTTATCAATTTAATAGGTACATGGTTTAGTAAATGGGCCGCTGTTTTTAATGCATACCCTATAAAGGATAATTAATGGCTTGCGTCACTCATTATTGATCTCACCATGTCAAACAACATGTTGTTCTTCCTTTATCTTACACAATTCCATTGTTTTATATAAGGAAGATTTTGTTTGGATTGGATCCCAAACTCTGGTAAGTAATAAATGATGTTTTAATTATGATATTCCCCACCTCAGTCTGAGCGGAGTTTCTAAATCTTCTAAAAAAGCTAGTTCTCAACTACATTCATGTACAAATTGTACATATCAATGTTATCTGACATATACCTCGTTATGTAGATATAACCATATCTACAAAAATCTTCAGTAATAGTTAGGTTGTATGATTACCCACTCGTTGGTTTATCAAGAAATGGTCCTCAATCATTGGTTTGAACCAATTCAAGATATTCATTAAACATTTCACCTTTCCCACCAAATGGGGATTTGGTAATTTTCCCTTGTAAACTTGCATGACATAAGACTTATGATTAATGTTAAAATGAATCTAAATATTCATCATGATTTAACATTTTCATGTGTTTCTCATTTACATGACATATCTCGTGACGCCAAAGTTGGGTGTGGTATGAGTCATGTGAAGTATCTTGGTCATCCATTTTCATTACTTGGTTTTTTGTAATCCAACACATAATTATTGTTGTATAAATGTTCACTACCAAAAAATGATATCATTATTAAAGAAGGAACATTAATTTTCTAACATGAAAAAAATCCATCCATATCATGACTCGATACAAAAATTATGTTTTTGGATACAGAAGGCACATAAAAACATACCTTAAAAAACAATGATCATCCTCATTTTCAACGTGAGGTGATAGTGAATTATAGCTACAAAAACAAGTATATCTCATTTGACTACTCATAGATCTACCTCCCATAGACCAGTCTTCATGAATCTTCGTGGATCATGTATTTG
This sequence comes from Viscum album, assembly GCA_963277665.1. NCBI lineage: Eukaryota > Viridiplantae > Streptophyta > Magnoliopsida > Santalales > Viscaceae > Viscum > Viscum album. Next base: position 122,258 of record CAUJRU010001612.1, read on the forward strand.
GATACCAATGTGAGCACCGCAAGCTGTATCTAATACCCAATTTTTTTTGAAACATTTAGATTTAATTCAATAAAAAACAAACATGAAGCTTCCCCTTACATTATAGGATGTGTGAAGTTCTTATTCTAGTTACCCTTCTTGTCACATGTGAAACAAACATCCTCTTTTTCCCTTTCCAATGATCTTATATTCCTTTGCATTGAAGGTTGCGATGATGCTTTGTGAATAAATCTCTTTGTCTTCCCGTTCCTCTTATTCACCATAAGGACAAAAGGATTTTCGCACTTCATATAAATTTCGACATGGTGAATGAGGATAAGATGATTAGATTGATACATATCAATGTTTTTCAAATTGAAATGGACCAAAAAGATATAAAATCTTTGAGGTGGTGATGCGAGACCGTGATCGGTGCCCTGTTCTTCAGGGAGTTTAAACCCTATAACCTCTAGTCACTCAATGTAGCCAATGAACGTGACTACATGAGTCCTAGTTGAGGTACCTTCTCCACTCATACTTTGAATTAGTGACTTAGAGATATCAATCATTTCCTGCCTTGCTCTCACCTAGTAAAGGCCACTGAGGTTCTCATGCATACTATATGTATCCATATTTTCATGAGACTTCATGAGTTCACTAGAAATTGTTGAGAACAACAGATAGTGAATGTAGTCAACATCGTTTAGATTTTTCTAATAGACCATGAAATCATAATCACTCACCTCTTTGGAAGGTGTATCAGGTTATATGGACACCATCATGTAACACTTACATTAATGGAGTAGGATATCTGAATGCATCAAAACCCTTTGTAGAAGATACTAATAGTGAGGATGTTGTCTTTATCAAGAATTTATCACAGGGATAGTGTGGTTGATGGGATTTCAATTTTTATTCTACAATTAAAAAGTTAAGATCATTAGTACTTTCTTGATTACATTTTATTAGAAATAATAAATTATATTAAGTCTCCCATTACATTATCAAGTCCTAACGACCCCCCCCCCCATTATACTTGAAATTTACAGTATCCATTTTATTCTATTTTAATGGATCTATATTCCATTTCTCATAACCCTAATAATGGTTGTTCAAACTATTTGGTTTTATTTAGGTAGTAAGGTCTTTACCAACTGAAGGCTTGCAGTTCTTTGATATGTAGAGTTGACTCCCTGATCATGATATCATGACTTTGGATTTACTCAACTCTAGCCTCTAATATTACCCCATGTATATCAAGGGATACTCCTATTGATATAATATGGTTATTTAAACCTGAATCCTTTCATAAGGACTTATGTATAAAAGTTTGTTTCCCAATAAGGGTTGGTCAAACACATAGTTTTATTGAGTTTTGTATTAATCATGTAATGGATGGCTTGGTATGACTTAATATATTATTTGATAGTTTTTAATCACTTATGCATGAATTGATCATTATCACATACTTGTTAATAATAAGTGGAACCTACATAAGTGATTAACCTCTTCGTGAAAATATTTACACATATTTTTCTTTTATTTTAGTTACATCCTCCATGATATGTTTAATTCATTAATTATGTGATCGTTACAACACATCTATAATGATAAACCAATCAAATAGAAAAAATTAAATAAATTTAATGGCCTGAAAAGGAGATTTTCTAATGGTTATTTTATAAAGCAGTTGTAAAAATAACCCTAGACTTGGGGAAAACACCTTGAACCTTTTGGGTTCCTGATTACAGCTTCCACTTGTGCACATGTGATTCTCATAGGACTTGTTTTGTCATAGATCCAGTTTGAACCACCTCAACTTTCGTGAGTGTTCCATCAATTACATAGGACCTTTTTTTTCAAATCACATGTAGGTGAGGTGAAAAAGGGGGTATTACATTAAATAAACCTTGAGAAAGTAGTCCATACATATTAATTAAAAAAAGGCTCACATGCCATCAAATTTTAGTTATATTAGTAAATTAAAAGAATCCATCAACATTCAATGCTCTTATTCTAGCTCATGATCATCCATACATGAAATTATATTTTCAAATAAATAAAACTATCATTCAATTCATTAATAATTATCATTTAAGCTAAATCACACTTGGAAATATTAATTATCATCTTTAATTAATCATTTCTTTTATCTTAAATCATTTTCTGAATTTCCTTGAGATTCACATTCATCGTAATTTTAATCATATATGTTCATTAAAAATTATCTTTGTATGTAACTTGTAAATTATATGAAACCTAATGAAATCCAATTTATTACTACCCAAGGAGTAAAAATGAACATTACATATATGTTAAAATAAACACACAAATATAAAAAACATATCATGTGTTGTGCCTCATCTTTATACATGCATGATATTACACATCATATGGGTTTGTATAATATAATAAAAATATTAATAAATCTGTGTACATTGGATGATTACACGATGTGTAGTTACAACTATAAGTCGTGTACTGTTTTTCACTATCAATTCGATGTACACGCCCCCAAAAAGGAAGTTTGTGTGTACATTGGAAATCATTGAAGTATAATGTTTTTCTAGCGGGCCACATGGTATATAGTTTCTCATTAATAGTCTCTAGATGGGAAATTTGTGTACAGGGTGCATTTTCCATCCCTAACCTGAATAGACTACACGTCGTGTCCACTGTCCTACACTACGTTTAATCCGAAAACTGTGTATCACATGTTCATAGTCAACACATGGAGTCATTTAAGATATTTAAAGACTCCTAAAAATGGATTGGTTTGGAAGACCAGTAAAATGCATTAAATATTGGAGACATGATGTGTACATCTGAATTCACGTTGCGTGTTCTAGTGTTATATGACCATGAATCTTTGGCACCTCCATTTATAGTCTTCAATTTTATTTTAATCAAAATTAAATGAAAATATTATTTTTGTAAGGTGAATGAGAAAATAAAGAAGAGGAATAGGTCTTGAGATTCATATTATCAAAACATTTAACATTAATTGAAACAACTAAATTATAAAATGCATACATCATCAATGAAATATATAGATAATTATAAACTATGATGTAACTACTCTAATACCACTTGAAGGATCCGGGAACAGCAGAAGCATGGTTGGGTCGACACCCAACATGGATTTTTACCATGATCAATGAATATTCTGAGATTAATATGATGATGAATGAAAGTATCAACATAATATAATCAATGATATATATAATGATGAAATAGGATCAAAACCTTAGTGAGGATCTCGAAAAATCTCATAATAATTAATTTAATTATTTTTATAAATAAACTAACACATGGATCTTAGGTATATTCATTGTTGAAGATGTTGATCATCTGGAATGACCCGTCTAGATTATATCATTGCACTTGTTTGTATCTAAAAAATAACCCCTCTATAGGTAATCCACACATGCTCCGATGGCATATGATCTACACCGATCGTTCTACGGGTGCTAGCGCGAAGAAGGGAGTATCTTGTGTGATCATTCTTGATCGTTTTTTTTTGTCTTCAAGAATGTATCTCTGACTTTAGAGGGATAATAGAGGGCTCAAGAGAGAAAATGTTCATTTCAATAACTCTCAATTCACAAGGCATGTGGTGTGAACTATGGAACAACAATCATTCTTTTCTATTTATATAGATTGGATTTTAGTTAAAATATTTAATTTCATAAAAATAGTTAAATACATTCATGATCATAGAGAAAACCCATTATTTTAATAATAATATCATGTCATTATTTATGGGGCACCAACTTGCATAGAATAGAATTATAAATTCCTCATCTCAAATTAATAGTAGCATTATTTTTATATGTTCCAACAAGTTAAATAATTATTTACCATCTGGAAAATAATAATTTTACTATCGAAATGACTTTAGTCCTCTCGAACACCACATTAATTAATTCAACACTTTAATAAATAAATAAATAATTTATTCTCATAAATAAATATTTTATATACAAACTAGTAAATAAATATTTATTGAATGTTCAATAAAATAAAAAAATATTTTGTATTTAATTTATGCGATCATTTTATCATGAATAAATTTATTTCATGGTCTTGAGAATAATAATTATTTTATACATTTAATTCAAATAGATATTAACTGAGATCACCATAAACACATAGTGTGTGACCCTCTAGGATTCTTTCTCAATAGCATTAGTCTAGCTTGCCTAAAGGCCAAGTGTATTGTCTAGAAATTGGTCAAGGAACCCAAGAGAATGATCATAAAGTAGAAACAACAACATCCAAATACGAACGATCACTATTTAATATAATCCCTTTGTCCCAATATATCATCAAACAAGTTTCATGATTGTGACATGAACTGTTATTCATTAAATGTTGTTCTTTGACAACCGGAAATAAACTCATTGTTACACCAAAGAAATGTAATCTCACGGGACAGTTCTATTTTGATCAAAGGGCCAAAATATCAACATCCATAAATGGAAGGTACAGATCCATCCCTAATATATCCATTAATAATATTCCACTCGTGATTCACCCATCATACCCTACTTCTTTCCAACTACATATGGGATAATTTTCGTCAGTAAATCAAAGTGTGTATGTCCTGACACGTATGAACGATAATTGTAATGCCCCGAACCTAGTTACCCAGAGTCTTTTCATTACTACATAACATTGGGATGATCACAAGGAAATCATTCCTCGAAAGATAGATCAGTTAAGAATTATTGGAAACAAGATTCATACAGAAGTTCAACTTTACAGCTTGATTAGAAATACAACACAAATATATTTCATTAGAAACACCCAAGCCTCCTAGATTATGCCTACAGGTCACTCATAAATAACTTCTTCATATCCTAGGAAAATGAAACATAAGAAAGGGGTGATCTCAAATGCTCAGTAAGGGTAAGTAATACAGCAAAAAATGACACAAATATTAAGCATGGTGAATAATTGAAACCACATGGCTTTACCAATAATAATAATGAATAATTTTATGGAAATAAATAAACCTGAGGAAATAATGCCATAATAAAACATAATCACTAGTTTTCTACTTGTGGAATGACCACATGAACCATAAATATTATTTCCATAATGAGGGAATGTATAATGCAAGACATTATGAAACATTCTGTCAAAGCCTCGTCCAAGATGTCTAAAAATGATTAAGGCTTCAACCAAAACCATATGTCAAATTGGGAAATGTACTCATCCAATTCCACGTCTAGTTGTCTTTTGAGATATACCGATGCATCGAGGAGCTATAGCGGGATCCACCAATCACTTAATAATTCCAATAAATTCCTCATATTAAAAGGTTTAAACATATCATAAACATTCGTATTAAAACTAGAATACAAAATTTCAATTACATCACCACAAACCATGAATGGTATAAAAATATCACATCCATATTAAAACATATCACAAAACCTTCAATACAATATTTAAGTTTTTTATCATAATAAATCATCCTCAAATAAACATAAGATTTATCAAAGGAGGTTGACATAGATGAAATAAAAATCCTTTTTAGAGAAATACCTCTTTATATTTTGAAATAATTTAAGAGACATATAATTATAAAGGAAAATTTTATTTTGAAAATATTATCATAAGCTTGTAATGGAAGAATTGATGATGTTATAATGATGGAAATTAAGTACACCTGCCATATATGTTAAAAAAATATTCTTACCTTAAATTTGTCAAAATGGTCAAAAAGTACCTTGTTTGGAATATGACAGAAAGATTATTTTCAAAACACATAATGTTATAAATGAAATTAACCCATTTTCTAGTAAATAGTAAAAATGTTTTGAAATGCATTTTTAAGGAACATGGATGTGGATGATAAAGAGGTCCGAGTAGAAACTTACGTAAAAACAACCTCAGATAATAAATAGATTGTAAAATTAACCCTTACCTTGTAATTTTCCTTGTTCAAGGGTAAGTTAATATCCTGTATAATGGTGAAATAATTGTTATTAAATTATAAAAGAATCATATACATTAATATGATATCATATATGATCTTCTAACATTTCTTTGTTAGTAATATCTTATTATTATCGTTGTTTCGGGTGATAACTTAATCATTTTCTTTTATATATTTTGTTACATAAGCTGTGTTTGTTATGGATAGGTTTTATAATATTCATATAAAGAATGATATCATGTCCTTTAACATTTTTTTTAATCATCAAATGATAATTAGTCTTGAATGGATATGACGGGGAATGATTCTCATCGCTTTCGTGGAGATGGTAGTCCGTACGTACGCACGAGCGAAAATATCATTATTTTGATAATAAAATAATATATAATTTGATGGAATATCATATAAACAGAATAATAATCATTTTATATTTCTTCTTTACATCAATTAAATTCATCATTATCATTCCCATCCAAATAATATAATTTTTAATAACAATAACACAACAACGTGGAGACGGTAAGCCGTACGTATGCACGTATGGTGAAATTTCATTAAATGGATATATAGAATACTGAATATTTTTGTACCATATTTATAATAAATCACAATATAAATATTATTGTGTAGTTATTATTTTATAATTGAAATAAAAAATTAAGAAGAAGTGGAAGAAGAAAGGAACATGAAAGAGGGTGGTGAAATTATTACCTTTTCTTCGGGTTCTTTCTTTTGATTTGATAAAAAGTGCTCCATAGGATGGATTTATGATCAAAATAAGGCCTCTAGGTTGTAGTGAGGGAAGTTTGGAGAATATTTGTGTAGATTTTGGCCGAACAAAAAGGCATTGTATGTATTAATTTGGGATAAGGTGGAGTGCCCTTTTATAAGAGGGGTGAGGGGCACCTTAGGGAACACAGAACATATTATTTTATAATAAATTCGTGTCCGGTTTATTTTTGCTCTAAACTAATTTATTTAGATTCTAAGATGCGGATGGGTTTAAGTAAACTCAACCAATATGTTATAGATATGCTTGGGTCACTATATTAACCTTATTTGTTTAGATTAAACACTAAGTTAATTAGTTTGACATTTACCATGTGTCTAGGTATTTTTAAATTATTACGTTAATATACTTACTAAAAACTACCAATAAAACCCCATGTGGTTCATTAATGACATAACAATCATCATATAAGTCTTATGGCTGAACCGTCGGTTTTTTGTAATATTATATTAATTAATAATATAATATTTCGTTTAAAATCTTCTTTATGTCAATTTTGACACAATTTAAAAATTTATTTTTTCTAAATTATTATTTACTTTATTATTACAATAAAAATTCATTTAATCAATCCTATCATGTCATATTAACCAATAAAATTCGTTTATGGCATCAAAACTTTCAAAATACATTTATTTTAACATTTATAATACCAATTACTTGATTCTTTCATTAATAAGGAATATATTGCATCATCGTTGTGTCATAAATAAATTTAATTATTAAATTTTTAAAAATTATAAATAAAATATTATTTTGTAGGAAATTTTTTTAGCTTTCTAATGAATATTTATAGTTGAAAATTTAACATATATAACCCTATGTAATTTTTTTTTAAAAGATATATTCTTATGTCATTTTTATTTACTTTAACTTAATTGATATAAAGCTTAATTATCCCTTACAAGTGGCTCCATGGGGTCCCGAAATCGACCCAAAGATGACCCTGGTCAGAGAGTTATCAACTAATAGGGTTAGGATAGAGGTTAGGATAATTTTATATTATTATAATATTATAGTTTTACCCTTATATACATGATTTTTTCTTTAACCATGGAAAATAAAATATTAACCGAAGTAATTATTAAAAATGTCTAAAAATAAAAGGTACCTATTTAAACAATTTGGTCCTCCTGATTCTAAATATGGAATCCATTTTTCTAAATTCAGAACACATCAGTGGTAGAAATTTATTTAAAATTAATTCCCGTTGTCAAAACAAAAAGTGTGTTTTTAACAAATAATAACTATCAAATGATTGCCACTTTCTTATGTCATGTTTAAATGTGAAATTATTTCCAATGACCAAAATTGGGTTAAATGTTAAAAATATAATCTAATTATACTTTAAAACAACTAAAATTCATAATTTATCACTATTAATTATTTTGATTAAAAATGTTGTCTTTAATTAAAATTTAGTAATTTTCACTATTCATCAAAATATGAAAGTAATCAGAAAAGTACCAAAATTTCACACTATGCTATCTTTGATATTCCGAATCCAAAAATTAAGTCCATATTTAATGATAAAATGTATAAAATTTCAATAAGTGGGTATTAATATTCATAACAGCTAGTTGATTGGTTGTGGTGTTTTAGAACTCGAAGTTGTGTACAACACACACTATTGTATTATTAAAAGAGTAGTTTACCATAGAAGCTTTGGGTGTTACATTCTCCCCTCCATCAAATAAATTCTTCCTAGAAATTTCTATAATACTACTGCATGAAAAGACTTAGGTGGTTCTTCAACTAAAGTTTCTTGAGTTCCCACATTGCATCTTCCGCCTTATGGTTTCTCCATATAACTTTTACTAAACGAGTCGTCCTAATTTTCAGAACTTGTTCTCTTGTATAGTGTATCCTGATGGTATCTTCACAATAAGACATATTAGGTTCCAGTTCTACTTCATGATAGGCGAGTGCAT